>QVIK01000616.1:14989-31425 GCA_003957845.1 Oidium heveae | reverse complement strand
ATCGAGTGTTAGATTCCATTTTAATCTGTAAACCTATTGAATAGCTTGTAGATCTTTAGCAGTTGATAGAAACTTATTTGAGAGGTGGGTTGAGAATTTTGCACAGAAACACGTAAATAGGATATGCTAGTTTAAAGNTGTAAACCTATTGAATAGCTTGTAGATCTTTAGCAGTTGATAGAAACTTATTTGAGAGGTGGGTTGAGAATTTTGCACAGAAACACGTAAATAGGATATGCTAGTTTAAAGACACCTATTATACATTGCGCCGATCTAGATAACGCGTTTGCATAAAATTATGCAGCATCATTCCGGTCATGTGATCGCAAATATTGTTTTTAGCATTACGGTTCTTACGTGTTAGCGTTATGTCAGGTGATCTTTAACCTAAGAAGCATTTGAGTTATTTCATACAAAGATTTATGCAATGGTTAGTCATATCCACTTAGCGCCACTTTAAAATGACTGGAACTTGATACTGTCATTCTTCTATAAGAGCATCTTCCCATTTCTTCTAGGCATGAATCGTAAATTCGTCAAAAATTTACTCTTATTTTAATGTGATCAAACTGTCATTATACCAGCAAAATATATTTGTTTGGTTTCTATTTCTCTTGTGAAGTTAAAAACTTATAATTGAAAGACAATATGGGCTAGCTACGTGATTCTGGATATTGACGGGAACGGCTGTCAACTGATACTAACTTACTAATATGTTCCGGAGTGAGCTCTATACAAGCTAATAAGCGACTCGAATTTGACAAGCAGTAATCCCGTTTGAGGGATCTTTTCTTTAGTTACTTTGTTTTACTGTGTTTAAATGTTTTAATTTTATGGAGAACATTTGAGTTTTATCGAGAGAGAATTGAAGAATGAATGCCTGGCGGATTTCTAAAAATATGTTTCGGAGTAGAAAGTCAGGTGACTCTACTCAACCAGTTTAGCGTACAGAGGGCCGTGATAGCGTGTTGACAAAAATGTAAATAGAAACCGTAAATAGACTAGATAGAAGATACAACCTACTCTTGATAGAAGCAGTCTTTCTACAAGGGAATTTCAGCAGCTGAATTTATATAACCACCCCCTCTGGATTCTAAAATATTCTTTAAATGTGGAGAGCGTAGTTCAAATTAGGCTAGTAACAAAAACTAATGCACGTTGGCCGACATAGGGTACGACGGATGGTAGGTACTTGGACTTAATCATTTTGTCAAAAAAGATGTTCGACAGTCTCTAATGATACTTGATGTATCATGATTCAAGGCGCAGAGAATGGGACGAGATTCGATTGAAGCTTACTATGCTATACAAAAAATGACTATCTCATTAATTTTAGTTTTCATATTATAGCTTCTATTCGACAGTTCTGCGATGTCAATTAAGCCATTATCATTTTCATATGAGCTGATGAAAATCAACCTTTCGAGTTTACAATTGTTGATACGCTTTCTTGATGAATTTATTATAATATTTTAAGCTTGTAGAGGAGAAAATGAAGCGGGCACTTGGTCTAGGGGTATGATTTTCGTTTCGCATGTTCATTAACACACCGACATATGAAAGGTCGTGGGTTCGATTTCCACAGTGTCCAGCCTAAGTTTTTACTTCACCAACTTTAGACAATTTGATCTCGTCTTCATAGCGATCTGTCACATTTTAGAAAATGTGCTTTATTATTTTACAACGCTTTTAAGATGGGTTTGCGTGGTTCCTAATTATATTCTACAATCAATGACCTTATTACTAATGTATACAAAAGTATACAGAAGGCTACTGAAGCTTATACTGTAAATGATTGTTATCATAAAGCCACTTCTGCTTACACTAGGTTCGCCAACGGTAATAAACCTTACATAGATCGATTGGTAAAAAAATAATTGGAGAAATTTATATCATTCACTTGAGATTGAGTTGCATTATCAGCTCCATCTAATGAATTGCACAGATCGGTAACCAGATGAAAAACTTGGGGTGGAATATACAACCGTGGATCAAATTTGCCAAAAACACACATAGGTTTAACAATAGACGAGAATTTATTTATAAATTTCCTATAGAAATTATAGAACCCGACGCAGGCTTGAACATTTTTAATATTCTTAGGGGGATTCCAGTCAATAATACATCGTACCTTTTCAGAAACCATCTTAATTCCTAATGTGGAGATGATCATTCCTAAGTACTTACCTTTCGTAACTTCAAACTCACATTTTCGAATGTCTAATTGAAGTCTATTTCCACAAAGGGCTTGAAGGGCTAGCTTGACGTGCTCCCTATGTTTTTCCAAATTGTTCGAATAGATGAGAATATCATCAATATAGGCTGTGCAGAATATATCTAAGTAAGGTCGTAAAATATCATTAATTCTGGCTTGAAAAGTAGCAGTGGCNTCTCTATGTTCTTCCAAATTGTTCGAATAGATGAGAATATCATCAATATAGGCTGTGCAGAATATATCTAAGTAAGGTCGTAAAATATCATTAATTCTGGCTTGAAAAGTAGCAGTGGCATTACACAACCCGAAGGGCATAACAAGACTTTCAAATAAGCCGTAACGAGTATTAAAGGCTATCAACCATTCCTGATCTTCTTCCATTCGGATATTATTACGGGAAATGTTATTTGCCCCCTCCAAGAAAATTAAATGCCCCCCCCCCACTTTGCACAAATCTGGACCTTTCAGATTCATTGATTGGCGCGTATCAGTTTTCAACCAATCCACGCTTACCACTTCTTACTAAACTACTATATGAAAATAATTAAATCGTGTCATAACTCTGTCACAGCCCCCAATATCGACAAATCGACCTTTCATAATTTTTTTTGGCGCGTCACTTTAAATCTACTCATACCCCTGCTAGCATAACCCAACATGGAAAAAAAATCGAACCACAGGCCTGTCTCCATGACCAATTTTACTCTGGCTACAATTTGATCCTGGTACAGAATTTATCTCTTAAATGAGGCAAAAGGGCAAGAAACATCAAATGCAATTTTCTAACCACTTTGTATATACACTTGCGCTATCATTGGAATTTCTCCAAGTCTTCGTGATTGTTAGAGGTCTTTTCCCAGTACATAATTATACACCTTGTCAGGATTTCGAATACAAAAGGCTCTGTTGGTTGATATTTAAGCACTATTTAATCACATTATTCTACGTCTGGCATGTTGGGTTGATGTTTAGGGAGAGTACATGTAACTATGACTGGCTAGATTCACTTAAATTGACATTTATTGGTCTCGAAGTAATAAAATTGCACCTTAAAAATGTAGCATTAACTTCGCGTCTTATTCTCAGATTTCTTCAAGAATGGCTCAGACAAAGTGGAAATAATGTTGTCCTTACTGATGTTCCTTGTTTTCTAAAACTGAATGAGGTGCTATTATCGTAGCTAATATCATGATTTGAAATTTCCAGCTCTCGACATTGTGTCTGAAATCATGAATATTCTGCGATTGTGAGGGTGGCAGTGATATCACTTCGCGCGCAATTGTATTATCAAAAATCTCATAAAGAAAGAGATTCATGTATGCTGCGAGAAATATTGATAATTCTGTTCAGATAGATATATTGGATTAAAGCTGCAAATTCTTGTGGGATTGATTAGTGGAAGAGTCAAAATGATTTTCATTGTTTTACATATTTGTTTACTTGGGTTGAGAAATATTCAATGGTAAATATCAGGACCAAATTGTAGCCAGAGTAAAATTGGTCATGGAGACAGGCCTGTGGTTCGATTTTTTTTCCATGTTGGGTTATGCTAGCAGGGGTATGAGTAGATTTAAAGTGACGCGCCAAAAAAAATTATGAAAGGTCGATTTGTCGATATTGGGGGCTGTGACAGAGTTATGACACGATTTAATTATTTTCATATAGTAGTTTAGTAAGAAGTGGTAAGCGTGGATTGGTTGAAAACTGATACGCGCCAATCAATGAATCTGAAAGGTCCAGATTTGTGCAAAGTGGGGGGGGGGGGCATTTAATTTTCTTGGAGGGGGCAAATAACATTTCCCTATTATTAAATGCTGCAATTATGTCTAGTTTAGTAAAAAATTTGGCTCTGCTTAATTGTGCTAGCGTCTCTTGAATTAATGGCAGGGGGTATTTATTCTAGATAGTGATAGCATTTAGGGCACGATAAGCAACACAGAATCGTTATCCACCGCCAGGCTTCTTAGCGAATATTACTAGTGAAGATGCCAGTGAACTGCTAGCACGAATAAACCCCTTTTCTAAATTCTTGTCTAGGAATTTTCGAAGTACAAGTAGCTTTTCTGTTGACATGTGATATAGCAGTCCAGATAGTGCTATTGTTCCTGGCTTCAAGTTAATTTTGTCGTCACAAGCTCTGTGAGGAGGTAAGGTATTGGCTTTCTGGGCATCAAATCATTTCAGAAATTGGTGAAGATTAGAGGGAAGCTTTGATTTGGGATCGATGATAGGCTTGGTGTTCAATGTAATTTGTATATCCTCTATGGAAGCTTTAGAACAATTTCAATTAGAAGAATCTTTTTGTCTGTCAGTCGCTGAAAGGACGCAAAATCGTTTCCGATTCAGTTCTGCATCTACTTCTTGTATACTAGTACTAAATATTTGAACGCCATTTAAATTTGCCAACGATATGAATGTAGCAGCACCAACCTTTCTTGGCTTTCCCGATATTCTATACTTTTGGGTTGGGCTGGAAGGTTTCTTTGCTGGGTCTATAACAGTATATTGAGCGCTAAATTGCTTGAAGCAGTTATTTTTACAGAATGAAGTATTAAATTTGATTTGTTTCAAGCCCCTGTCGACCGCAAGGTTATTTCTTTGAAGCCAAGGGAAGCATAAAATGAAATCATACTTGCCCAGTTTTGTGACAAAAGCTTCTATAATTTCGCAGTGGTCACCGAGGTATAACGTTAACCTTGCACTGTGAGTAATTAAGCCACTAATAGACTCTGACCCATCTGCAGTGATCAATTTTCTTGGGCTTTGAAGTATTTTGGTTGAAATATTGTATTTTGCGCAACTATCTATGTCAATAAGGGAGACTGTTGTACATCCACAATCGAGAAAGGCGTTAGCTTTAACTTTTAATTTACTTGGATCGCCACGTTCACATGGTAACAATAAATAATTATAGTGTTTTACATTTATGGACGATGTCCAAATAGCATCTGATTGACCATTATTTTTGTACTTCAAGCGGTGACTTTCGCTAGAAGTTGGGCATTTCTCAACCCTGCTACTCCAAGAGCATCCTTTCCTCTCCCATCCTCTGCGGTCACAACATTATTAAGCTTTTCTCCTTTCTTTCTGCTTCGGTAACTGAAAGAACTTGGGCATTCGCGAGAACTATGATCTTTAGAATCACAAACTATACATAAGTTGTTAAAGGCATTGTATGCTCGGTGATGGGCTTTTTCCATATCACTGACTGGCTTCCGATCAACGTCTTTGGCAGTCCATTTGGTGATAAGTTGGAGGCTATTTACCTGAATGGAACTGAGATCCATGACATTACTGCCATGGGCTGTTGTTGTGTCTGTCGATGGGTCAAGTGGAGATGTGTAAAGGGAAAAAAGCTGACGATTTGTACTCGAAAAAAGATGCCACAAATTAAATTATATTTTAATTATGCTTTTTCTAAGATGGAAGCTATTACAACATATACATTAATGACAAGATGTCGCTGATCCCAACTATCCTAGTGATCTGTATACTCCAACAAATCTTCAAGCGATGTGATGATTTAATTTTAATGAGATAAGCTGGCCCAACCTCCCTTTGCAGCAGGTCACGTGAGAAGGCTGGGTCTATGTCCTGACCCAGCCCCGCATTAACGGGCTGTGCCCGTGGCAAGATGTTGGTAAAGGATATATAGTTAGGGAATTAGGTGTTATTGTTTGGAACAAGGCTTTACGAGAATTAGTAAGGTAGTATTTTGGATTGAGGCTACGTAATATCTCGTCTTGCTCTCGTACTATAGCCACATACTGAGACAGAGTTTGGGGTATATCAGACTTTCTTATAAATGAGATACGATTTAAAATACCAGGGTGTAGAGCATTTTTTAGATAGGATATTAAAGCACTATAATTTAATCCTGAGATTTCGGCCAATGCTAGCCAATTAGGAAGGAAAAGAGCAAGTGGTTGGTTCTTTTGGTGACACATTCGAAGCTCTCTTTGGGCAGTGGCGGTCTCGTCGGCATCGCCAAAAGATTGCTTTGATAGGTCAATAATATCTTCAACAGATTTGTATGTAATTTGACCATTCATTTTGAAGCCACTTTCTATAGTTTTCTTGGCAATAGAACCTGGAGGGAAACAGGACGCAACGTAAATCATGCGAAGGTGCTCTGTATCCCACCAATCGGCATTTACTTCTAATTTTTGTCTCAGGTCTCAATGAATGAAGTAAGAAGTTTTATATCAGTTCCAGTGAACTTGGGTCTGCATGAGGTCCTGAAAGTTCTTTCCTTCTGGGCACATTTGATAAATCTAACCCTGAGAGCATCTTCTTTGCGCCTTGCTTCTCGGCCTCATGTTGCGAATTGGAGCAATTATGTTGGTACTGGAGGTCGTGGAAACTTGCCGAAAGCTAATCGTAATCGCTTTTTAAGTCTTTATAACGTGCATCAAGATTGGCAGCCATGTGAAAGGCCCGATGAAGTTCAATCATAGATTGATCTAGATGACTATTGAGGTGATTTATGATATTGCTAGTGGTATTTGCTTTAATTATGATTTGACCAATACTACCAAACTCTTCTTTACATAACGAACTTGCATAGTTGAATGACTCAGGGGATAGGTCCTGGTGCCTATAAGTCACATAATTGACCTTCTGAACTTTGACAGAGTTGGTTGTATTTGACATAATTAATATCTGATGCTTCTGGATTATTTACACCCACGCATAATAGCAGTGGTTTTAATGGGTGATCAACATGTCACGAAATAAGACTATGTCTTTGTTAAAGGATAAATTGATCATGGATAAAGTAAGAGGTCTAAGGGGAACGTCTTATTTATGCTACCGCGCTAAACTACGTATGGCGCTAACAGCTAACTAACGCGCTAACTAACACTAATTATATTGAAAAGATTTAGCAAGATGTGACACCATGTAGGTCAGGAATAGACCATTTATAATACTTTACATTTTATAATATTACATATTGGTTATTGGATCAGAGACAGGCATATTATGGGAAGTTTTATACTTGGACTTCAAGGTCTGAGGAAAATAGATGTGTTTTACACACCGGTCCCAGGAAATGCACCAGTACGGCTTAGCACTACAGTACCACGTTCGCGTGAGATGTAGCCCTTCATTAAGTTCTATTTCGGTACTAATATTAGTAAAGGTAAAAGAGAATGATTTTTTTCTGGAAAAGAAAGATTTATTTGAAAGCGAGCGTTACCAGATGTTGAGTGACTACCATTTAGATGCTGGAATATGAAAATGCACTGGAAAAAGTTGATAACTTACTTTGTAGATCATATTTGCAATTAAGCACTCAACTTCATCGTTTCCCAAGATTTCTTTACTTCCAAGACTGATTGCAGCGCCAAATTCACTGACAGGGATTCTTGTTCGTCGTGTTGGAGGCATAGAGGGGTCTTTTGCATCTTCAAATCCACCAGCTATGAAGACTTTTCGAAGTAAATTTCGAAGTGCTATATCACGTCCTCGTTCTAAAGTTAAATAAATACGGCGCTTGGTAAAATTATTTTCTCCTAGGATTAAGGCATTATCAAAGCCAGATAAATCCCCACGTTTGATACAGCGACATAATGGAAGGAAAAGTGCTTGAAGACGTGGATACGATTGAAGGAGGGCGTGACTTGGAAGTGTATGTGTTGTAAGAAGTCGGCATGGGATAAGATATGTAAGAATAAGTCTTGTAATGTTAGTAATTTAAATTTCCTCTCTATATTTCGGGATTTCTGACTCTTTATTCCGAACTGAATCTTTATGGCATAGATGCCAGGCTTCCAGCAAGTGTTTTTCGGCCTGAACTGATAAATGAATAAAGTCAGGTCGGTGAAGAATAAACTTACCTCTTCGTAGGCTTCTTCAAGAAAAGAAATTACTCCAAAATAGTATTTAAATGTTACCTGATGAGCCATTGGAAAGGAGTCAAGCGTTGGCATATCACCTCGATAGGCCTGTAGAGCTCTTGTGATATTTTTTGAAAGAGTAATTGAATTCAACTTGAAGTAAGTTTTGAACAGCAGATTAATGATATAATAGATACCCCATTTTCTCGACTCTTCAAGTGGTGCCCTTATTTATCACTTAAGTTAACTTGAAGAATCAGATTGATGACTTACCTATCTGCTAAGCAAACTTGAAAAATTTTGTTAAGAATTCTTGCGGCATCCTCTAACTTCTCTTGATCTTTTGATTCGATATTGGCCTCATTCACTTGCAATCTGCTATCGGACGAGATTTGTCTTGATGCAACTTGATCAGCTCTTATAGCAAATATTCTCATATATTTCCCTGCCACATATAAACATGGGACAGTCCAAGCTTCAAATAAATTTTTATCAAAGCCTCTAACTAGAGTTAAGGTCATTTCTTTCCATGTATCAAAAACGTTAGTCCACAACACCTATTAGGTATTAGCATAGTTTAAATTACTAGTATAAAATACGATATTTAAGTCACATAATGTTTAATCAATTAAGCCACGAATGAGACTACAAAAGTGGTAATACACCTTCATATTTGTTCCAACCGCAGTTTCAAGTTTTAAAATTTCACCAATAGCCTTCCAGTATGTTAGATAGACTGCTACCCAAGCATCTGCTTCTTCTTTTTGAATTCGGACCCCAAGATTTTTTTCAACCATAAGATGCTTTCTAATGTCTAATTCCACATTTTGAAAATTTGTACTTTGATAGATCTGTCGCAGTCTATCTGGGTTCCATGACGGCGTTATTGGAGAGAGTGTCTGAGATAGGTCGTAGCCGCTTCCATCGCTATAGCTCCTCTGAAATTCCCGAGCTAGCGGGCCAAGGGGTTCCATTTTGACAGGTTTATTTCTTCCTTGAACTGATTTTCTAAAATTTCAAAATTGTAGTAGAATTTTTCTTCTGGTGATGCAAAGTATGCAGGATATGAAATATGCTTCTATTCTGTAGACAAAAGAGATATTACGTATGACCACTTGTATTATATGCATTAAAGATCCACAATAATAGTTCTCTTCATAACTAACAATTCCAAACCATGTGACATAGCTAACTATCTCGAATCGAGTTTAACTTGCAGGGGTATTAATTAAGCGATGAAGGGCAGACTCCCTGAATACCCTAAAGCCACTCATTTACCCTAACAAGTCCCAGTAACCCATTCCAACAGCGTCAAAGACGGCCTAAATTGAGGCTTCACACAATTTTTTAACATCACGCACTGGAAAAGATGGGTGAGCCGATTATTTCGTTATTTCTTCAAACATCCATAGAGGACTTGAGATCTGTTTAGATCGTATCTTAATAATGTGGAGCTCCAATTATTTTTCGAATTAAACATGATTTCCTGAGAAAGTCAGTAATGGACATCAATGAGTTACTTAACTGCTTCGAATCACGATGAGGAACAGCTTGAACGTGAGGATCAAGCCTAGGATATTAAATCGATACAAAAATTTTGGAGTGCGAAATGATGTGGAAGCATACGACAGATCGTAGTTTATTATTTCTTTGGAGAGAGAAAAATTTACGAGTTAAGCTAAGACTAACAAACTATTTAGGTCGTTTGATAGAATACCAGGTCATTGGCCGTCACTTGCCTACTGACACAAACCCTACTCCCAAACTTTACCGGATGAGAATATTTGCACCAAACTCTGTCGTTGCAAAATCTCGATTTTGGTATTTTCTCATGAAGCTCCGAAAAGTTAAAAAATCAAATGGAGAAATTGTGAGCTTGAATGTGGTTTGTAACACTCAAATATGGTAAAGATAAGTAGAGGGTTAACTGTGAAGAATAGATCTCAGAGAAGCGACCAACAAAGGTGAAGAATTTCGGAATATGGATTCGATATGACTCTCGCTCCGGCACCCATAATATGTATAAAGAGTATCGCGAGATGTCGAGAACTGATGCAGTAGAGGCATTATATCAAGATATGGCTGCGAGACATCGATCGCGATTTAGGTCTATTCACGTATGTTTTCTCATAACTAAAAAATAATTATCTAACACCTCTGGTTAGGTTCTCAAGGTTGTTGAACTTGAGAAAACGAACGATGTCAAAAGACCGTACATTAAACAACTTTTGACAAAAGATCTTAAATTTCCTCTACCTCACCGAGTCCCAAAGAATAATAGCCGTAACTTATTTTCTAGCAAACGGCCTTCTACATACCAGTAGATTAAACGTCTGATAAATCGAAATTACGTCCTTTTTCTCTCCCTCTATCTTTTCCTAATTCTCTATTTTACAATTGGTTGTGTCCGAATGGTTATTTCTAATTACAGCTACACGTAGATAAAAGAGAAGTAATTGATCTGATATGACATTAAAAATATACCATTCACATCTACTTCATTATAGGATAGTCCAAGTTAAGGGAAAGTGTAATTTATATTAGAATACTACACGACGGCAGTTGAATTTTAGCTGAAGGGGACAGGATTGGCGAAATTTTGTATTATGCCATGTAATTCATTACAAACACATAATCATTTTGACACCCATAAATTGCCATAACTAAAAATAAGTTCAGTTTCCTTGCTTATAAGTTCAATGGGTCATCTAAGTAATAGTATCAGAACTGTCGAGTTATAGATCTATTTAATAACTGGAAAGTATTTTGTGCCTTCACTATATATAAGCTTGCAGACTTGTGACCAAGTCTCTGATCAACTGTCGACTAATTGGCATGATTTTAAACCATAAAACAAATATTCTAATTCTCTACATTTCTAAACACGTCAACACCACTATTTTATGTAAATATTATCCAGATTATTTCCTTTAATCGATAAATTATGACATAAGGACCACCACATTGAACCTTTAAGGTATTCCCCTGCATTCGTAATAACGTGAAGACTTATCTCTTGTTTGTGCTATGAATTCGTTATGCACGGCATAACTTCACGTCGCGTGTTTACGGTGCCTTTTTAAGCGTCTTCTTCATAGTAATTGGGACATTTGCAGTCAAGCTTGGGCAAATACCCAGTGCCACATTCCTACTTCATCGAAATTCTAGATATCCTCGTCTTCGATCTCTAATCTTTGCTCGACTTCGTGGAAAAGATTGTAGGTATTTGCTTATTGCATCATATGAAGCCCCCTCAATCCGAGCGCTTTCAGGAGGACTAGCTAGGATCGTATGAACGGAAGGATTCCGCCGAAAAAATTTTCTAACCCATTGACGACCAAGAGGAGCGGTATGCCCTTGAGATTGTAAAATCTTTTGTGCCATCTCCCGGAATCGAACGTGACTTGGTGCATTTTTGGCTGCTGCAAGTTATGAGATTCAGTTGACCAGGTACTGTTCCTGTATGGAGATAAGCCTTGGCAATCTGAAAGGCTAGAGACCTTATGACGCTCATTGACATGTTCTTTCAATGTTCAATGTGGAAATGCGAATGAGTTGGCTGCGGCTCGAATTATGGGATAATTTCCTGCACTGCACTGCGATACGGTTTGAGCAAGGCCTTTTTGAGAATAGGACATTTTTTGGAATTTTGAAATAATAAGATAATGTAATATATTGGCGAGTTTAGTAATTATGATTTGAAGATTCTATGATTAGTGGTTTCAATTTAATATTAGAATAGCTAAATTAAGTGATACTGTTCTTGATAGTGTAAAGCACTTGATGGTGAGGGTTCGGATAAAACTAATTTTAGATTTTGAAGTTCAAATTGGGAAGTCACATGTGTTGATTCTGAATCAGGTAAAGCGTTGATGAAGGATGGAGATAATGGATAATGGCGGGACTCGAGTTTGGGCATTCTGGCACCAGTGGCTGATAATCTGGCACTAAACTCGCTTAGCCTTTGGGTCTGCTCACTACTGCTGCTCATTCGTTTATCTATGTATCAGGGCGAAGTTGATTTCCTTAGAAATTGGCAACTTAAGTACATACATTCAAAGATCACGATAAAAAGTTTATATCATTCCATGAATTTTTAATATCAAAAGTTAATCAACTTCAAGCATAATCCTAACTATTTTTTGATATTTTAAATAGTTAGATTCGTATCGTGTTCTCATGTTGCGACATCATCGTCACTTCCTACTATCAGAGTCCGAACGATTTTGAAACTTATTTTCAGAAGCCAAAGATTCAAAATTTTGATACGATTGAAAATACCACATATTTTCATGCCTTCTAAAGGCTTTTGTTAAAGTCTATTAAGATCACTGAAAGTTTTTTAATTGCATGAATGCGTGGAAGTTTAATGAGTTGAACCAAAGCCCATGGTAAAGTGGCCTTTGTTTCGTCAGAGAAAATATAGAAGAATGAACAAAAGTTGGTGTTGTAAGGGGTCACACCGATACACTGTAGAAGAGATAAGTTGAGTCGATTAACTTTATAGGTTGTATCGAATGATAAAACTTCGGGGTGACTTTTAAGCATATGCATCATCCACGAAGAGGACCAGAAGAAACCATCTATTGGGCTGAATGAATTATTTTCATCTTCTCGTTTTATTTCCAGGAACAATCCTTCTGACTGTTCTCTGCTTCTAAGTTCATCCAAAAACAGCTTAGTAGCTGCAAACAATCGTACCTGATTTTATTTATTTTATTCCACTCATTTTTAACATCATAAGATGTCATGTGTACATTGTACATTGTACATAAGTCAAATCTTTTTCGCAATCTTTTCATAACTCGGATTTTGATTCTAGCGTGATCTTCAATGTAAGTGAGTACCTTCTTCCGCTCGCTTTTATGTGCAGAAGTCTCTCGCGAAGCAGAATTAATGTTTAAATGATGATTGTGTGTATCGAAGATGGTGTTCTCCTTCGTATTCTTATCTCCCTAGGAGACAAATCAGAACTCTATGAGTCCTTCCTTTTTTTCTCGAGAAAGATAAGCTCTAAATGGGCATCCACAGCGACGAGTGTAAGAAGTACGTTTCTCTTTGCTTTCAGTCATATTTTCACCACCAAAGGTGTATTCAATGTAGACCTTTCTTTTAACCTTTAAGCCATTGATAAAATTATAATTAACTTGTCTTCGACGTATATTGAAGCTCAATTACTCGCAACAAATCTTGGAAATTGCTTCAAATCCAGCATCAGTGTCCTTCTGATCGTCATTATACTTCAAACCTTCCATATCTTTCAGAATTTGCATTGGATGATGTTATTTTCTAATATTTGAGGACCCGTGATTACTTTCCATAGATCTATTGGAGGAAACAATGGAGAATCTAGGAGATATGGAATAAGATCTTGGTTGAGTAGAGGGAGAAGGTATTCTTTCGAAGTCAGAAGATGGCTTCATGGCAAAAGACATTATTAATAAATACTAAAGGATATATTAACGCAAAAAGATAATTGAGGTTATTGAATAGCAGTAAAATTAAGGTTTTATCACAAATTTGAATAAGATTTAATATGTGAAAGCTAGAAATAATCTTAAGTTTCTATTTACTCCCGCTCTATCGCATAGGTTATCCATCCCTACTGTAACATCTAGGCATAATTCTAAACATGATAATTAAGCGAGTTTGGTGCCAGAATATCAGTGACTGGTGTCAGAATACCAAGCCAGGGCGGGACTCGAGAAGTTATGCGATTGAGCTTATATAACTACATCTTTAGATTCCAATCAGACAAGCAAAGCAGTTGCGTATTGCTGTTTTGACAAGGGGTCAAGCTGTGGCTTGTTAAGTTGCAGTTTGTGTGCCAGATTTTTAATATCATCTTTTTCTAATCCCAACTATGCCTTCTAGAAACATGCAAATCGTGAATCTTGAGATTTGTTTCTATTAAGAAGCTTTCGAAATTTCGAATTATCTTAAAAATGAAATGTGAGATCTTATGTTTGTAATTAAATATTGCTAGGAACGTAAATTCAATGTTGTCAGAAATCTTATCGCTTCCTGCCTCAGGCAGAGTTAGTAAAGTAAACAAACATGTTTACTTCAATTTCACTTAGGGATCTTCACCCGTTATGTATATATTGCACGACCTTCCTTAGATATAGTCTTCACGCTTTGTTGTCTTTCTTACATCTTTGAATACCATTAAGATTTATAACCATTGTGTCCTCTTTCTCTTCCCTACATTCCATTTATGCTCTTAGTCTAGCCATTAACCAAGTAAACTTAATACCCACCGACTCCTCCTGCGTCAACTCGACCGGCGCCTGACAAATGTAAAGCCACGTAGATTTTGACCAAATATATAGCTTCTTATTTTCAGGTATGGTTTTCCTCATGCCTCATTTACTTACTTTATGGATAAAAAAAATACAATACTATTAAACGATTTTTGTAATACGAAATCGGCTAATATTGATGGTGATGTAGGATTTATAAATAAAATATTTTGGATGTCAGATAAAAAATTGCGTATTGCTGCCAGCTGCGTATTGCTGTCCCTCACCCTAGGGTACGACAAGGGGGTGAGGTGGGGCTAAGACTAACCGAACAAATTCAGATCGCGCGAGGTTAAATACTCCGGAAAATGGATACCCTATGGCCACGCTAGAAATTATAGGTGGAGCCCCTAGTAGGGGTATAAGCGAGATGATTACATCCCAATAAAGAATGATCTGCTATCAAATACAGTTTATGCCCCGTACTTATGAAATTTCTTCTGATCAAGCTGAACGTGCATTAATTCTACGAGATTGCTCCTTAGCACGATTCTCAGCATCAGATGACCTTCCCCCATGCGTATTATCAGGAGAAGAGCATATTTCGTGCTGGGAAGATTTGACGGAGCTTGAGGTACGGACTTGCACGATAGGTAGTGGCAATCCTAGCCCGGACGGAATTTCCGTTGAGCTTCTAACAGCGTGTTGGATCAATATAGAATCCCATGTTTTACAGCTTTTTCGAGCCTGTCTTCGTCTCGGATATCTTCCAGCTTGCTTCAAGCTAGCGGAGGTGGTTTTCCTTCCAAAGCCACGACGTGACCCATCATCTGTGAAAGGATGGAGGCTGATTTCTCTTCTTTCGTATCTAGGAAAAGGTTTAGAGAGAATATTAGCTAAAAGAATATCTCACCTTGCCATTAAGTTGGATATTGTAGGCCAGCAACAATTCGGAGCTCTACCAAAACGATCAGCGACTGATCTCGTTTCTTGTGTGGTGCATGACATAGAGGAAGCAAAAACACAAGGTTGGGCCTCAACATTTATCACACTGGATGTACAGGGGGCTTTCGATGCTGTTGTGCATAACAGATTGATTTGGCGCATACAAGCTAAAAGATGGCATAAGTCTATTCTTCGATGGACCTCGTCGTTTCTCGAGAGCCGTAGAGTTCAGGTTCGCTTCCAAGGAGGCGTGACAAGCCCAAAGGAACTTGTTTGTGGCGTGCCACAGGGATCACCTATCTCACCCCTCCTATTTCTACTTTATATGGCAGAACCAATGAGGATTGGAAATACGATCACACGATTCAGCTATGCTGATGACATTGGGATTCTAGGTTTTGGATGCACCGTCGTAGACTCTGCCGCTGTAGCACAAAAAGAGGTGGACAGCTTGACGAGTTAGGCACATGAAAATGCTCTTTTAATTGATGCTGAAAAGTCAGAGGTAGTTCAGTTCCCTGGACGTAAGAAAGATGATCCCGTTGGAGTTTTAGTAAGTGGAAAGATGATTCAACCGGCTGAACACATTCGCTGGCTAGGTGTTTTTCTAGACTCAGGTCTTTCACTTAAACATTATTTATCAATATATAAAAACCTCAGTCCTCAGTACTTTGTCGGGCCCCCATCAGCATCTATAACCGCCTTACATCCAGACAGCATAGTCTCAATATGTTTGACAAAGTGTTCAGAGGACACAGAGTCCCACGCTTGCTTCACAACCAGTCAAAGTGTATCTCCAGATCGTTGTTTTCCACTACCTAGACTTGGATAGATGAGCTGAATGTAATCTTCCATGCTATCTCAAATAGCCTCTCTCCGATTAATGTCTGGGAAGTTAGGAGGCCAAGAAATCGGAGTATTGACTCTCTCCCCCATCTCTTCCATCGTCCTGGCTCCTGCGTGAGGAGGAGCGTTGTCCTGCATCACGGAGAGCCAGGGCCGCATAGAGACCCTCCCATCAAGAGGTACTTTTCTCTGACACTATTTTTCTGAATCAATAGCACCTCATTCTTTCTCCCATAACAGATAGGGACCTTTTCCCAGACCTGCAAAGCAATCCCAGAACATCCAGCTGATACTACTTCTGATCGTTTCACCTACACAGTTGATATCGCATTCCTCACCAGTCTAAGG
>QVIK01000616.1:0-14757 GCA_003957845.1 Oidium heveae | reverse complement strand
TGTATATAATTGTGTATATAATTGTGTATATAATTGTGTATATAATTGTGTATATAATTGTGTATATAATTGTGTATATAATTGTGTATACATTCGCCTAGTAGTCCAGGCTTAGAATATTATTAGAATTTACTAGCTCTGTTCTAGCAGGCTGTTATCCCTGAAGCGAGAAACGCTCCACTTAGACCCACCTACAATTTCTACCGTGACTATGGGGTATATCTGTGTTTGCTCGTCAGATTTGTGACAATCAATCTTTATTTGAGGACTAATGTAAATAAATATAATATGGCGCAAGTCATACTATGAAGAGACAGAAGGATATAAGATCTCTCTTAGTATATTGAGTAGCTTTCTTACGTTGAATATAAATAGTATTTGAACTTCATACCTTCTTTATCTCACTGCGTTATTGATAGCTTTTCACAGCTACCCATTTTTGAAACTGTCAGAAGTGTAAGGGTCTTAAACTATAATATTTTTTCAATGCTACAATCAGAGTCTATGTACAATAAAAGATCTTGAAGTGAAGATCTAAAAGAAGTGAGAAGTAGTTCCCCTAATTATCTACTAAGTAAACTCCCGGCATCACTTGATGATCGAGTGTTGAGAGAAATATGTTTTCATGTCATCATCCTTACTTCTCTTCCATAATCTGACATTATATAAATCTCAATTCAAATATAGATGTTTTCGTGAAGCTGTCGGCATGCCGGAAATTCTTGTCAATATTCGTTTAAAATAGATGCTTCGGCATCTACGCCAGCCTTGAGGGAAACTACGCTAGTGAGAGAAATAACCGATGTCATCTATTAACTGCAAGGTCTGATCCATGTTGAATGACTGTTTTAAACTTTACCCTTTTTGGCTTAGTCTTATGCCTAAGGGAACTCAGGCATGAAGCCTGTGACAAGAAGCCCTTGACACTAGAATGCTTTGAATACAACCTAACTATCTTAAATTATCATACCATATAATAAAAATCTAATTAGGAGAGTGAGCACTCTGGAATATCACTTATGACTCAAGTCAACTGGATATTCCTCCCAATATTCTAGTTTCATTATTTACCTGCCTAAGTTCATGTCGTCGTTATAATATAACATTACTTTTTGACGGTCCCGAAGGTATCACAATAAAAAGTTTCTATTGTAGTCATAAGCAGCATTAGCAGAGTTTGAAAGCTTATCTATAATTACAATACTGATCCTGAAGAACCTTATTGATGGTATACTTCTAAGGTATCTTTGCCCCAGAATCTTAGCTCGCGACTATTCCTTTACTTCTTGGCTCAGCTTATAACAATTCTTCTCTGAAGACACCACAATTAGTGTGTTATAGATTTGCTACAGCACTCGTATATTGTCATTATTTGTCAATTTAATTAATCAGCCAATTCATTGTTCCTTATTTTATAAAAAAATCAAATATCTTTTCACAGAGCCCATCAAATCCGAAACACAAAAAAATTGTCGTGAATATGTGATATAGATAATGTTTAAATTTTGTACAGTAGACAATTTGAATCATTAGGTCATAGGTTAAGAATGGGTTTTGGATTTACAACGAGCTACTTTGTTGTCTGAATCAATCATCTAAATATAATCATAAAATGTATTTATATTGCCATCAATCCGTCTACAAACCATTTCATGTGTACTCCTGGTCCTTTCTTGTATTTTGAACCATATTTTTAAGAGATTTGCTAACAATTAATTATTTCATAAAAATTTTAATTCTTTAATTATTCGAGAAATGTTGCTATCATGGGCTCTTGAACAAGAGTCATGAAACTCCAGGCAGGCACAAATGCTTTGATTGGGTATCCTCGGGTAGATCCGTTTGAGACAATTTGGCAACGACATTAAGCACAATTTATCACGATGTGCTCTTAGTTAACCTACAAACTAACAGCTTACTTGGAAGAGATGCTTTTCATATGTCTTGTTTAGCAGATGCATGTCATCACTTTTAATAATAGTATTCTACAATAGGAAGGATGCCTCCTTTGCCTAGTCAAAAGGGAACCGGGAAAAAGGGCCGGCATTCAAGAAGTCGCAATACAACCCCCACTGTTGTAGGCTCATTGTTGGGAAGTGATGGCTTCACGTCGTTCCTTGAGTTGCCATTACAACCATATCGAACCATCGAGGATTTTTCAAGTACTTACGCAAATGGAATTCCGATCTCCAAGGAATTAGATGCGCTCTTAGATCGACTAAAGAATCTTGTTCATATCGTTGAAGCAAGGGGATCAGTCTGTGATAAGGGCATGAGATTACTAGCACAAACTCGCAAAGATAGACTGGAGGAAATAGAAACCGAAAGAAGGGAGGAGGAAAGTAAGGAACGTTTAAAGAGAGATATCCTAGATGAAGAAGAGAGAGGAAGAAACAAGATGAGTAAATTTAAGAAACGTAAAGAATCAAGTAATACTCGAGAAAAGAGACCTCACACTCATGGCTCCCATACATCTACAGCTCAAGATGGTTCAAGTTCACGTTAGTCACAAGTAACTGCAGCTTCGTATAATCAGTTGCTAATTATCATACAGATGTTTTATCACCAATAAGAGATAAAAAGCAAGTCAAAAAAATATCACAAGATCGTGGCTCACCAAGCTCATCGTTATCTCCACCGGCACCCTCTACTCCAGTTGCACTTGGTATACTAGATAATGAAGGCGGGAAAGAAGATGAAGATTCTAGTACGGATGAACAGCAACAACCTTCAGCTCTTGCAGTGCCGCATTTCCAGACTTTCGGTGATGATCCGTCAACGTTCCCTGATCCAACGGTTTACGAAATTCCGGAGGTTAAGCCAGGAATGACGAGGGACCAACTGAAAGAGATTTATTCTGTCGCATATTTTCCTAAAACTGACCTAGAAGATTTGATGCCAGGATCCCCCCCCGATAAAGATTTTAGCAATGCAAAGCCTGCAAATCAAGTTCAAGCAAACACTTTTGCCACATACATTGAACCATATTTTCGACCATTTGATGATCAAGATATAGCATTTCTCAGAGAGCGAGGTGATCGAATTACCCCATTTGTTATTCCACGTCGTGGTAAACGTCACTATTCAGAGATATGGGCCGAAGAAGATGGTACTATTACTTCTGATCTCTCTCAATATAGCCGAGAGAGGCTTCCTTTAAATCAACCGCGGGGTAGTATCAATCGCATGAATGATGAAATAGCCGAAAGTGAAAATGTCTCCACCGGTCCTATACTCTCTCGCCTTCTTTCTGCTTTACGTCCTGAGCATCGTTCTTATTCCACAGATCTATCTAATGGAGCTCCTAATGGGGACTCACACAGCGAAGCAAATAGTGAATTAACTGATAATATGGGTATAACTATAGATGTTAATAATCAAGCCTCGGCAACCCAAATGCCTGAATCTAACACAGAAATGTGGAAAAAGGCATCCCATCCAATTCTAGATTATGCCCAAATTGATGAACGTATTAAACTTGAATTACGTCACATTGGATTTCTTCCAATGGACAGTGAGCCCGATTATGATGCTCACAACGATGACGATGTCGCTGCCCGTCTTCGCTATCTTCAGGCTAAACTTAAGCAGAATGCAATTCTGAATGGTGCACGAAAAGCACGCCTTCAGGAGTTAGTTAAAGAAAGAATGGCCCATCAAGAATTTAGTACGATCCTTGAAGATCTCGATGGTCAGGTACAAGCTGCGTATTTAAAACGAACACGTACATTAGGAAAAAGCAAGAAAGCTAAAAGACCCGGGGGATCTAATGGTAGTAATCATACTATGTCGAATGTATCTGCCTCAGGTATGGCCAGACCAGGTATAGGTGATATGACTAAGACTTTGATGGAGAGAAGACGTAAATGGATAGATACCATTGGAGGCGTGCTCGATCCAGAGGCCAAAAAAATTAGACGTGTTAAAGATCCTGGAAGCACTATATTTGGGAAAGAGGTAATGATAGATTTTGTAAAAAGGGAGGAAGCCGCATGGGAAGAGGGCGATGACGATGATGATGAATGATGGACGATTCAATCATAGATCAATCAACTATTAAAAATCTTTGTAATGATATGGTAATTAATGCTTTAAGGTTGTAAATTAAGGTATTTAATTCTTGGGTTAGAGATGTATATTTGTGGTACGTGGATGGGTGAGAGGCGTTATGGGAATTCGGGATATAGGATTGGAACCAATGAATTAGGTCAAGAAGTCCTCTAGCAACTCAAATTTAATACTACACAATCAGGCATCGGTACAGAATATATGTGATATATTTTCTTTTGCTGCACATGTATATTATTTTTTACAAGACCTAAAGTGTAGTTTATAAATCTAAGAAAGCAATAGGAATTGCAAATCAAATATATATATAATTCGATTGTTTTAAACTTCTCGTGGTCCAACATTTTAGGGTATTTGCTCAACCCAGATTCAGCTCTTAAAATGTGAGGATTCAAATCATGATTACTCTGTTTGGCTCATCTTTACCTGTAGATTTTAACTTCTTCCAATACTAAACTTTCACAGACCGTTGGAATCATGAAATAAAAGAGAGTCCACAGAAGCTACTCGAATAGAAAGAGAAATAAATCAAGTGTTTAAATTTGAATCCACAACTCCATTCAGGTGAGGAGGGCCTTGGGTAAAATATTTTATACTGAGCAGAATCTTTGCTGACACTGGATGATAGATATATGGAATACTACTGGAATGATAGATATTTGGGGACTGACTGACAGTCATATATACTTCCTAGTACATATTTACTTGTATTTGCGACACCGAGAACTATGCCACTGTATCAGATGTACTCAACGGAAAGTTGTTTCTGGGGTTCAAGTTTTATAGATCTTGTGGACTTTGTAGACTTTAATTTGATGACGTCAGCGTTGTCCATGCTCCTGAGGTATGATGTTAAAGCGATGAACTGCTATGCTGAGTCGTGATAAACGATGCCCCTCTTGCTAACACACTACTGTCAGTCGTTTTTTATCTGATAATAAGTACTGTGTGAATAACCACATAAATGAATAAAATTTACCACAATCACTGAGGCAACACCTGACGATTGGTTCCAATCAGAGCTTCCAGTTTAAATCATATCTTTGCGCCTCTATCAAACTCTGGTTTAAACAAAACTCTACTGTAAATCCAAAAATTATGTATTAAAAGAAAGTATCAAAACAGTGATTTTATTGGCTAGACTTCCCTGAGTTTAAATTTTGTACCAAGAATACCTGACATCTTTTTGCGATTTCTGATTTTTCCCGAGGTACGGATCATAAGTGGAGATGATAGGAGGCTAAAAAGGTCTGGGGAATACCGAAGGTACATTCAGGTCTGCTGCGCCCGGTTGGAAAACATCACAGATGGGAGTTTTGCACTCAGTGGCTTTTTGGAGTAAATTTTCCCGATAGCCCCACTCATATAAGTGGCTTTCATCTAGATCTCTGGAGAGTGAGGATAATGGTGGGTTAATAGATCCTCAAAGTGTAAACTCAAATAAAGGCTCGAGGGAGAAATACTGAAGAACAGGAACCGTGACTAGGCAAGAGAAGGAGCGTACTACCTCAGACATAAATGCTTTTAGCCTGAAGATAGGAAGGAACTAAATGTGCTTCGCAGTTACACAGTCTAAAACTTATTACAATTAGATAAACAACTCATTCAATAATTATAAAGCAGTGATTCCTTCCAAGTTTTGATCAAAGCAGCTATCGGCGGCAAAAATTCCTCCAACAGAAGACAGATTATGTTGAACGACTGAATAGTTTAAAAAAATTGACATGTAGTTCGAGAAATGTTCGAAAATGATACCTACGGATTCGTTCTTTAAAAAATGGTATAGGTGAAAAACTAACTTAATAAATCGGCAGGGGTGATATCGGAAAGAATTTACAATATACAGTAATTATGAAATCTATGTCCACCGCCCGACGAATTCGGTACTCAAAATACGCTACAAGAAGGGTGTCGTATATCAAAAATCGCTAGACTCGGAGATTTATATTAAGTAATATAAGTAGAATCGGAACTGTAAGAATCTGTAAGCTGAAATTGACCCATAGCTTTTGTTGACTACTATATGTCAAATAAAGAGTACTATATATATACTAAAAGTCCCAACTACAAGACATTTGTGTAAAAAAAGGATAATGAACACGTATTACGATACGATTAAAAGAATACACACAATTCATAGATTGCCAAGCTAGTAGAAATACCTGAAAGGATTATAATCCGATTCGGAGACATGCAAAAAGCATGCAAAAAGCATGCATACATAGTTTGCCTGTCTATGTCAGTGTCCAAAATTTGAGCAATATTCTTCAACTTAAAGATATTTTGCAAGTGTTTCGAGCCCCTTTTTTATTTTTTTACTAATCGTACGTTATTTCTTAGGAAAGTGAATATAGACATAACATCGACCTAGCCTTTGATGATCAGACTTCTATAATTGAATATGCATCGTCTTTGGTGCAATATTTCACAGAGTTAAAGTTCTGAGTGGCAATTGTATTTTCTTTACTTTAAATTTTCATTACCATAGAGTAAGCTAGCCACTCAAAAAGTCATTCGGTGTTGCTAATGTTACTGATTTTATTTCTTCGAATTGACGTACTTTTTTCAATATCATGAGGCCTTTCCTCAAACATGTTTTAAAGTACTGTTATGTTTATCCTTCTCCCAGCCTTAAATATATGATTGTTAAGCTGGATTTCGCACTTGCTTGTCGTATTATAGCCACCATCATTCCAAGTTGTATGCATATTTGATAACTATCTTTTGTTGCGATTCAATGATGGGTTCTTAAGATAAATTACAAAGCTTAGGATCAGTTTTGATGATATCTGAACACGCATCAAGATTAACTTCAACTATACTCGAGTTATTGTACTTGACTTCAAAGTCTTTTTGCTCTGTACAACGATAGTTAACTTTCAATTCACACAAAAATTACTTGAGTAAGGAAATTAAGCTCCCAGTACCTATCAAGTAAAACTAGAGACTAGTGGTTGAGAAAAAATACTGCATTTTATGTTATTTTCTAAATAAAAAACATTAGTATTTTAAAGATATTCATTCGTGTCAATATGCTTAGTTTCTGTTGATATTCGTGACAAGATCTGATCTTCTGTAGGCTGACTTGAAAACACCTCTACAGTGTCGCTACCACTAATAATGTGGAAATTTTATTTTTTAATTTACAAGTGTTGCAAAAAGTCTGGGTATGTAAAATAACCTGTAAGTACATGAAAATTAATACAGCGCCTCGCTAACCATCAAGGGCAAGGCCTCTTGTTCTCACTAAATTCAACTAGATCTGACTTTCTTTTTACCCCCATACCTGGAAGTCCCTGAAGACATCTTTGTTTACTCCTCTTAATTAGTTCTGCAAGGGTAATTACCTCTCCGGTCTCTTCATCGAGGACTAATCGCAAGTTCCCCTCAGCCTATATGAATAAGTTAAAGAGCGCTATTGCAAATGGCGAACTACTTGCTTACCTTTGCAGTTTCTTCGATGACCATCATATCTAGATCTGTAGGACGAAAAGCTACCATATAGGCTTCTCTCGAATTTTCTCCCTCAGTCTCGCTGGATATCTCTTGAATAGCAAGCTGGTTGCTTGAGTGGTTTTGTAAGTCTTTCCAATGAGTACTCATCGTGACCATCCCATGAGAAAGAATTCGCTGGATCCATCCTTGAAGAAATTGATTTCCGGTCTCCCCAGGGATCTGATTCCCAGTTCCTATCGAAGTAGTCCAGAGCAATAAATCACCAGTCGAAACACTAGTACACTGAATACGGCATCCAATACCGGTTTGTACATCCCATCCTCGCTGATCATCCTCTGATTTTAGAATATCGAATATTTCTCGTGGAAGCTTTGGATTGTCGTTACAAATTATTGGAATTTTATTAATCATGATAATTCTCCCATTTACAGGAGATTTTGACCGCCAGTTCTTTTGTGTTTCTAATAATCCTTGTAAAATATGAGCTGGTGCACAACTTTGAATAATACAAAGTTTAGAGGATCCATCTACATCAGAGTTACTTTGATTAATTGGTATTGGCCCTGTATTTTTTGGAGTTTGTATAATTTGAACTGTCTGTTTGGAAGTCTTTGTAGGGTATTCAATTTCTTGGTTCACAGTATCTGATTTAGACTGTTGAGCAAGTGGAGGTTGGGATGGAGGTGGAGGTGGAGGATGAGGTAGAGGTAGAGGTAGAGGTGATAACTCTCTTTGCCGTAGACTTCGTGGTGGCGGTTGGGATGTCTGCGTATTTTTTTGTGGACGTCTAAGTCTGCCGTTCACTAACAGAATATCTGCACAATTTGGGTCCTTAATCGGGAATGGTTCATGAGGCCCTGATGATTTTATTAGAAATGGTACCTGTCTAGCGTGGCTCGAAACTGACAAAAATGAGACCATATTTCATTGTCAACCCAGTATGCTTTCTTATGTCGTTCGGCAGAAGGTTGCCTGTCATTTACTTCGTGTCTCTTTGCATTGAGAGCCTTGAAAAAGGCTTTTCGAAATCCACCTTTGAGTGCCTTGGCTTCCATAAAGCTTTCTATAGTAACATAGGGCTCGCTTTGTGCTGACTGCGCTGTCGGAACTATGGGTACCTTAAATGGCTCTCTTCCTGGGAATTTTTTTCCAGAGACTGATATATTAATTTAGAGTATTTCTTAGTTGTATACGCAAGAGTTCAACTCACAGTGTGATTCCCACACCACACCTTCTGCATACCAAAGTTGCCAATCTTTACTTTGCTCTGGATATCGAGTAATTGCAGTATTTAACTTTTCCGAGTAGCTTCTTTGAAACTCACTGAGAGTAAGATTTGTATCACGAATCATACTCATCATAAGCTCTCGTTGCGAGTTATAGCCAGACCCTCCAATTTCATTAATGGAAGCTCTTGACACATTTCTAGAATCAGGAGTAGAGCCATTACTTCTTCTTTGATTTATTAGTCTGGAGTCATCATATCGTTGTCGATCTAGAGCTGGCTCTCGGGACTTGTGTTGCTCGTAGAAACCGTGTTCTCTGCTGGATATACGAATGTTGCTTGATGAAAATCTGTTGTTAGGCGTTAATGATTCCGGGATAGAAACAGAGTCTCTCATCATTAGAGCTCTGGGAGACCTAGTACCATTTGATGGACCGAAATAGTTGAGCTTGTCATACATCCAAACTCGGTTGCAAGAACAGGGGTCATATATAAAATTTGAGTTCTTGACTTCAATATAACCAAGATAACATTTACGAAACAATGGTGCGCTTAAGTGCCAAACAAAAAAAAGAATCCTCTACCATGTAACGATTGCACCTTGGGTAGATTGGGTTGTTTATGATCGAAAGATCATGTTTACGTTGGACAGCTGGGAGCAAAAGCCTACCAGGTTCTCAATGCTCCGATTTTTAATTGATGTATATTGTTGTAAAGGTACGACTGTCAATACTCTTTATTCTCGATTTTGATTACTAATACTATTATTATATGGCGGTACTGAAGTCATTTCGCGTTTTAAGGATTTCCATCCGCTCGTGTATATTGCGATGTGTACATTTTTCATAATAATCATAAATTCTATTGCAACCTAATTTTGAAATTTAGAATAATGTATCTTGGAAATTTCCCCATATTAAAAGCTGGGTTTCAAGAATGCCGTCAAAATATTGTAGGCACGCCTATGGTATGGAATTACTTTCATGAGCACAAGATTCGATCAACGCTTCGGAGATATCTTTGATCGAAGCAAATTTTTCAACAGGCTCAAATCTACCTTTCTACGTGTACTTAATCTAATACTCTCTATTATTTTTTATAATATCTGAATCCTTTCGAGAGCAACTGCTAGTTGATAGCCCTTCCTATCTGTCGATAAATGCAATATGATTATAAATAATCATGTGATATTACTACGTCACCGAATTTTACTACGTCACTGAATTTGTATCTCTATGGCTTTACAGCCCGGAGACTAAGTAGAATAGAAGATAGAACAAGATAGTAATAGAATTCGAATATATACCTAAAGCTCCATGACTACCTAAGGTTTTACTAATACTGATCAGTGTTGCGCGCGCAGATCAGACTTAAGAAGAGAGATACTTAAACTCAGTCCCTGAGAAAGGCTTATTTTTTTTTGTATTTGCTAAGGAATATCAATTGAAAGTAACCTCTCTTTCTGAAAGGCCCTCGATTCAAAATCAAAATCAAAATCAAAAGAGAAGGAAGGACCAGTGACTAAGTCACAGAGTAAAGCTTTCGAAAAAGCCTTGCTTTCTTCCAATATCGATCAACCACAATTTGGTAACTTCAACGTACCTGAAGATATTAAATTACCTTCTTCAATAGAGCCTCAAGACTTGACAAATGTTATCTCTAAGAGGGTTAATAAATATATTACTTATAAGGTTGTTGGTCAACCAGACACACGGAAAAAGAAAGACTAGAAGCAAGACAAAAATTTGATAACAAAATTTCATCATATATGAAGAAGAAGATAACGAAGATAACGAGAGTTATGAACATAATGACGACGACTATGATTCAACAAACATTCTTTTCTTTGAAATGGATGAGGAAGACAATAAAGTAGATACACAAGAAAATTCAGAATTGTTCATTACATCAATTAATAAAATTCCAGCTAATCACGCCAAAAATCATCACCAGGCCCTATGTGACCAAAGTATTTTTCATCGTATAACACATGAAAAATCTGTTTCTTATGTCATGGAAGAACGATATTCTTCTTCAGAATTCTGTGGAATTATGTTGGATACAGGAACAGCTTCAATTTCAACAGCTGGACAGGGCCAAGTAAAAGCTTATATAAAAACCTTCGGTGGAAAAATCGATAAATCAGCTTCTGGATCGATTCATGCACACTTCGGAATTGGAAACACTACATCGATAGGCTCTATCAAAGTAACATCTCCCATTGGGACTATAGTTTTTCATGTTGTTAATGCAGATATCATGTTTTTACTATGTCTTCAAGATATGGATAAGCTAGGAATCAACTTAATAAATACTAGGGATGAAATTTTTAAAAATGGCGTTGTAAATGCAAATGTTGTTGGGATTTATAACCACCCCTTTCTTATAAGGGGACCCTCTTCGATCAATTATCTCACAGAAATTGAACTACGCCAACTTCATCGAAGATTCGGACATCCTTCTGTAAATCGATTGGTACGAATATTAGAGCGAGCTGAACATGAAAACGCAAACTATCGAAAAATGCTAAACAAAATCAATAAATTCTGTAATTATTGCCAAAAACATGCTCATTCCCCTCGAAGATTCAAATTTTCCATAAATGAAGATATTCATTTTAATTATTCACTTGTTGTAGGCGTCATGTATATTAATAACTCACCTGTTTTACATGTTGTAGATGAGGCGACCTCTTTTCAAGCGACTAGATGGCTGCAAAATATGACCGCTATTCACACGTGGGAAATGCTACGACTATGTTGGATAGATACTTATATCGGACCCCCTGAGATAATAAAACACGACACAGGTACTAACTTTGATAGTAGTGAATTTTATCAAAATGCAAGTATGATGTCTATTCAAACAAAATGTGTCCCCGTAGAAGCACCTCAATCAGTTGGACTCGTCGAACGCTATCACGTACCTCTTCGCCGAATATGTAATATCATCTCCGATGAACTTGAAGGCCACAATATAACAAAAGAGATTAAGCTGCAAATGGCCGTAAAGGCTATCAATGATACTGCTGGACCCGATGGATTGGTACAAACACTTTTAGTGTTTGCTACTTACCCACGACTTGCCAATTCTAGTCCACCAGCTCCAACTAAATTACAGAGAGCATAGGCAATTCAAAAAGCAATGGTTGAACATTCAAAAATCCATGGTAAGCGCTAAGTTACCGATGGCTTAACGCAAAGAAATGGTCCTAATACTCAAATCTTAAATGACGTCATAATTGGATCGGAGGTGCTTGTATGGCGTACTCACCTGAAAAATTGGACAGGTCCTTTTAAACATTTGCCGATTCAAGGACAAACGTGTACGATTGATCAACCACACGGCAAAATCTACAGAGTACTCCTTTCTAGACATATGGAGATTAACTCACTATGGGCGGCCGATATACCCTATGATCACGATAGAAATTGTAGGTGGGTCTAAGTGAGGGCGTTTCTCGCTTCAGGGATAACAGCCTGCTAGAACAGAGCTAGTAAATTCTAATAATATTCTAAGCCTGGACCACTAGGCGAATGTATACACAATTATATACACAATTATATACACAATTATATACACAATTAATTTTCCATACAATTTCACAATTTTCGTTGGCTTATCCTCATCGTCGCACATTAAATTGGTAATAACTAGGAAATTTCTAATCAGTTAAAATTGTCTTTGCGTCAAGTTGGCTACGCATTGCGCCGTGGCAACGTCATACCAAAGAAAAGAAAAGATCGTTCGCCGATTTTATCTTCCGAAGATGTCGACGAGAAAGACAATTTTGTCAAGTCATCTTCAATAAATCGAAGAATGACATATCTCGACCTCGCCGCTGGTCCCTTCCGACATTTAAGTGTCAGTGAAAGAGTCATTCAGAGTGAGCTTTGGAAAAGAGGCTATCGGCGCCACCCTGCAAACAAGAGACCTGCGGTATCCGAACGGTCCAAGAGGGTTCGCCTAAAATGGGCTGAGGCCCACGTTCACTGGACTGTGAAGGACTAGATGTCCATACTTTGGACCTACAAAAATTGGGTGAAGAATCGTTAGCACTCAAGAGAATAGATCTCTAGAGAGGCGAATATTTTGCTCTATGACATGTATTTTATTTTTGGATTTAAATTTACCTTAGACTGGTGAGGAATGCGATATCAACTGTGTAGGTGAAACGATCAGAAGTAGTATCAGCTGGATGTTCTGGGATTGCTTTGCAGGTCTGGGAAAAGGTCCCTATCTGTTATGGGAGAAAGAATGAGGTGCTATTGATTCAGAAAAATAGTGTCAGAGAAAAGTACCTCTTGATGGGAGGGTCTCTATGCGGCCCTGGCTCTCCGTGATGCAGGACAACGCTCCTCCTCACGCAGGAGCCAGGACGATGGAAGAGATGGGGGAGAGAGTCAATACTCCGATTTCTTGGCCTCCTAACTTCCCAGACATTAATCGGAGAGAGGCTATTTGAGATAGCATGGAAGATTACATTCAGCTCATCTATCCAAGTCTAGGTAGTGGAAAACAACGATCTGGAGATACACTTTGACTGGTTGTGAAGCAAGCGTGGGACTCTGTGTCCTCTGAACACTTTGTCAAACATATTGAGACTATGCTGTCCGGATGTAAGGCGGTTATAGATTCTGATGGGGCACGGTCTTTTCCATCCATCAACGTTTTACCCGATTGAGAATCAATGCATATGACTTCCCAATTTGAACTCGAAAATCTGAACTGAATCTCGTTCTGACCCCTTGATGGCCAACGATTCACATCTTCAAGAACAGTTTCATCTAATTTAACAGTTCTAAAATTAAATTAAAACCATCAAATACAAACAACCCTTCATAAAATCTTCAAATCATACTTACCGAGATCATCAATATGTTACATTATCTCATCATATAAACAATATAAAAATAGAAAAAATGTCTCATTCTCAAGAAAGCCTTGCCAGAGTACTGTGCGGGAAATTATCCCACGATTCGAGCCGCAGAGAACTCGTTCGTTATTCCTTTTCAATATTGAAAGAACATGTCAGTAAGCGTCACAAGCTTTCAAGCCTTTCACATCGCTAAAGCTTATCTCTTGACCAAGAACAGTGCTTGGTCAACTAGATTTTAGAACTTGCAGCAGCCAAAAACTTACTTATTCACGTACGAGTCTGGGAGATGGCACAAAAGATTTGACAATTTAAAGGGGATGGCGCTCCTCTTGGTCATCAATGGGTTAGAAAACCTCTTCGGCAGAATCCTTCTTTTCACACGACTGTAGCCAGTCCTCTTGAAAGCGCTCAGATTGGGGGGGGGGCTTCATATGATGCAATAAGCAAACATTATAACCCGCTCTATGAAGTCAAGCAAAGATTAGAGATTGAAGATGAGGATGTCTGGGACGTTGATGAAGTAGAAATAGAATTGGGTATTTGCTCAAACTCGGCAGTAACTGTCCTAATTACTATGAAGAAGGCGCATTAAAAAGCGCCGCAAACATGCGAATGGGTTACCTTAATTGAGTCAATATCTATGAACGGGAAAAAAATCTATCCACCAGTTATCTTTAAGGGTAAGAAATTACAAAGCTCATGGTTCGAGAAGAAAACCCCTGATTCCATCAATACAACATCTTCGAATGGATGGACTAGTAGCGAAATTGAATTAAACTGGTTTCGAGAAACATTTAATCCTGGAACATCACTATCGGTACAATCAAGTTGGAGACTTTTACTTCTTGATGGACATAGAAGTCATGACAACGTCCACTTTTTATGGGAATGCAAAAAAAATCGAGTACACACTGTATCTGAGCCGCCTTGTACGTCTCATATTCTGCAGCCAATAAAATCTAATTTCGTTACTAGTCCATCCATTCGAAGATGCTATATAGATGAAATCAGGGTTTTTCTCCTTGAACCATAAGCCTTGTATTTGCCCATTCTTTATGAACTTTTACTCCTTGTAACTTGGTACCAAGGTCTTCCATGTAGACAGGTGCAACCAACGGCACAGCGTCTT
>QVIK01000615.1:0-31458 GCA_003957845.1 Oidium heveae | reverse complement strand
TGGAGATCATCAAAACAAGGATTTTTACTTCCTCTACCAGTGCCTGAAAGATTTCATAGTGAACTTTCCATAGATTTTATGACCGATATGCGAGCCAAAAATAAAAATGATCCAAAGTTTTTAATGGTAATCACAGATAGACTGTTAAAAAGTGTTACACTGGAAGCAATGACTTCGATGACAGCTGAAGATTGTGCAAACAGATTTGTACAATGTCATTATCGCTTTCATGGATTTCCACTTGCGATAACATCTGACAGAGGTTCAAATTGGGTTAGTGATTTTTGGACAAGTATGTGTAGTCAAATTGGCATTGAACAAAGATTATCTACAGCTTTTCATCCTGAGACAGTTGGCTCGACAGAGCGTATGAACCAGGAAGTTCTAGCGTATTTGCGGTCATTTATATCTTTTACTCAATTTGAATGGCCATCGATGTTGCCTTCAGCTCAACTTGCTATAAATAATAGAAACAATTCCTCTTCTGGACTAAGTCCTTTTTTTATACTACATGGGTTTCATGCTGAGCCTATTCAGCAGATTATTAATCCAAATTCTGATTCAAAAATCAGTTATGAAAAAAAAGCGTCTAAATTCCTAGGTCGAATTCGTGAGGCACAGGAATTTGCAGCAGCTGCAATGGCTTCTGCCCAACAAAAAATGGAAGACCAAGCAAATCGCTTTCGAGACCCCGCACCCCTTTACAAAGTTGGCGACAAAGTGTGGTTAAATTTGAAAAATNTTGCAGCAGCTGCAATGGCTTCTGCCCAACAAAAAATGGAAGACCAAGCAAATCGCTTTCGAGACCCCGCACCCCTTTACAAAGTTGGCGACAAAGTGTGGTTAAATTTGAAAAATGTACAAACACCCCAATTAAAAAAAAAATTAGCATGGGTCAATGCAAAATATAGAATTATTAAAATTATTTCGCCACATGTTGTTGAGCTTGACGTGCCCTCCAAAATTTATCCTCGCTTCAACGTTAAACTTTTAAGAAAGGCAAGTGAAGATCCTTTGCCTTCACAAATTATTGATGACCCGCAGCCACTACCGGTGCTGCCGGATAATTCCAACGATGCTGAGCCTGAGCAATTTGTTGATAAAATATTACGGGCAGAAAGAATTCGGTGTGGTCGTGGTTGGAAACGACGCGTGCTAGTTAAATGGAAAGGTTTTGCAGAACCTAACTGGGAAGACCGTATGTCTATGGAGGATACTTTAGCGTTGGATGAATTCGAAGCAAAGTATGGAACAGGTGATGGAGTAGGAGAAACCGAAGGAGCAAGACAAGGTTCTAATAAAAATACAAAAAAAAAACAAAAAAATTAGATAAATTAAAATAACCCGAAGGATTGGGGTGAAAAAGGGGTGATGTTACGGGCTGCGCCCATTATGGTTGGCTGAGTCATGGACCAGCCTTAGTAATAAGCTCGGGTAGATCTGTAGATCAGTATTCAGACGATTACATATTGCTTAGTAAGAGTAAATAGGGGTAGGTAAGTAGTGCCTGGATCTCTCAAGAGCTATATATATATAGTGCTCTCTGTGTATATGTAAATAGTCATAGAAAAGTTAGACAGTTTGTGACAATTATCAACGTAGTATTAACCGTTCGCTAATTATCCTTCACAAACAGTCCTTTATGCGAAATAATACTCAACGCACATTGAAAAACGTAGGATAACATTTTTACTTGGGCGAAATCCGATCCCCAGGGCTCAAAGAAGCTTTCAAATGGATTCAGAAGAGGAATAAAGGGTCTTTAACAATGGTACTTAATGTTCCGAGTATTTGGCTATTCTAGTTTTCTAACAGATCAAACTAACTAATAGATGGAATTTGTGTGAGACTGTTGAAATCAAAATTGCCAAGAGTGATTACAAAAGGTCCAAAGAATAAAATTAAGAGGCGGAATCTGTACATCATATGTAATATGGCTAAGTAAATCATTACGTGTGATTCTGTTTATAATATTTAGTTGTCAGGCCAACTATGTTGGCCATCAACTAAGTGCCAAGTGGCCCCCCCCACCATTACATTCAAAACTAGATTGGTACTTGGCCCGTGCCGAGGTTCCCTTCCCTTTACATGTTGCCATTTCTAAACGAGTAGAACCCCTGATATAGAAATTACTTCAAGGGTATAAATAACCGAAATGAGATAATAGCTTTAAGCGAAGATATAGACGTCAGGTAAATAATGATATCGTCGACCATCTAATAGCAGATATTAAACGTTTCGTTTGGAATGGTTATAATGACCGGCGAGCCCTTAGTTAGGAAATAGAAATAGGTTAGGTAATATGAAAATAGGATTTTGAAGTGATCAAACGATCACGTGCATGGCGTCTAGTGTTACTTTAACTACGACAATTTTTTCCTGCTTATAGAGCTTTTGAAGACTAACACGTGACTTATTCTATTTTCACAAGTAAAAGAATGTCCTCTATAGCAGCCGAAGGTACTACTACTACTACTACTATCCTGACCCTAAATAAATGTAACTCGCATATACATGTGCATGCAGTTTGACCTGAAAACAAGGATTAAAAATAATGCGTTAGCTGGGATCATATAGACCTTTACTGGGATATTTCTGCGCTAAAACTACCATGCTTATGTACGATTATTTCATAAATTTCTTTTTTTTTTTTCACATCCGGAAGTCTTGTCAGACATGGATTGTACATAGGATTAACAAGTCAAAAACGCTTTTTTGACGCTAGAAAAACATTTTCAACTATCAAAAATCCAACAACTAATGCAGATTTTTTGGATCCAGACAAGAAGTTTGACAAGGCTAAAAGTCGTATCCAGTGCAAGGTGACGTTCAACATCTTCGACGTTTGATTTCAGAGCTAATGTTTACTTGGTTGGAAAAAAAAAAAAAAGATGTTTATGATTTCTGCCACTTCTATTAATTTGAGAGACAAGGAAAAAAAAAAAAAAACGCGACAATTACCTCTTTTACCAATATAATGTTCATCTATTGTATTTTTTCATTAAATCCACATCACTTCCTAATCAGAAATAATTTACTTCCGTAAATAGCAACCATAATATTGTAGATATACTGGCTCGAAAACACTTTGAAGGATAGAGTCTGTACTAGATCAATGTTATTTAGCTCCGATGAAATACCGTCAGCTTAAATATTAAGATGAGATTCTTAATTTGGATTCAAAGTTGGCGCAGTCAATATCACGAAGTGTTGTTAAGAAGCATAAGAAAATTCTGTTAAATCACAAGTTACGAGATTTAGGATCTATATTTATCTATTGGGGTATTACCTTCTATTATTCTATTATCAAGAGATAAAGCTTGATATTAATTAATTATTTTATTATTAGATGAAAGATTCGTCTTTGTGTACTTAAATTTCTCTTATTAAATTTTGCAAGTTTCAATATCTTATAGAAAACTACCTACCCTCTTATTTAATTTGGTGAATTAGAGAGCCATGTTCGAAAAACACACATAAACAGCCTTTCCAATTTAATGCTTCGTTGCCATGTAACGCATACAGAACTAGCAACCGGTCGAAAATGATAAGTATATAGGCGAGGAATATCCAAGAAAAAGGGATTCTCATATACACCGGAGCATGTTACTACACAAACAAGACAACAATGAAATAATAAATGGAAAAAAATTATGAATAGAAAACAGAAAATAGAAAACATTAAATAATAATTACATGAAAAACAAATGAAAGCTGAACAATTAAAATTAAAAACGCCAGAAAGTAACGCAATAATACAAAGATATTGAAAGAATGAAACTCAGAAATTATGACTATATACATTAAAAAAAGAACGACAAGCAGAGGTACAAGCTAGTACTTGGTCGGGCCTCCTCTGGCATCAATTACGGCCTTGCAACGATCTCGCCAAGATGCATACAAATCAGAAATAAATTCATCAGGTACTGCATTCCAGGCCTCCTGTATGATCCGACGAAGTTCATCATTTCCTATGCTCCTTGGATCGTAACCTGTGAGAGAGTAATGTTCTTGAATGTATCTCTTCATCTTGGCCCAGACATGCTCAATCAAGTTCAAGTCTGGAGAGTAAGGAGGCCAATCGATTGTCTTAATCTAACGACGACGTAAGTTGTCCTGAGTAAGCCAAGATCGATGGCACGATGCGTTGTCGTGTTGAAACCAGGTGTCCCTTCCTTGTGTTCGCTCGTACTGAACCAGCCTTTGTACTTGCGACAAAATGTACGCATCGTACTTGGCTGAATTCATTGTCCCATACTCCTTTTCCCAAAACGTCCCTAACGCTTTCCTTCCATTGTGTATGAATCCTTGAAAGATCCAAGCTGGAAGTTTCCCATACTTAGGAGTCAGGCACTCGGAACGAAATCGGTCAAAAAGTATTTCCTGCCTGTCGTCCTCTTCAAGAACCGTCGCATATCTTCGGCTATTTGATCCTCCATGAGCCCAAACTTCATCAGAAAATATTTGCTCAGATAGTCTCTGAGGGGACCAATAAAAAGCACTCATTGCAAACTTCAAACGCCTTTCCTTGTGCTCTGGTTTATTAGAGAATCCCTTTTTCTTGGATACTCTCCGTCCATATCCTTGCGACTTGAACGCAGTCCGAATCGTTTTATTCCCGAATTGGTTCAGGACCAATTCCGGGGCGAGATTTGGTATCATTTGGAAGAGTGCATGCCGATACTGTGGGTTGGTGTATAGTCAGCTCACCAACTCCTGGGCTTTTTCCTCCGATATTGCGGGCTTGCCTCCGCACCTCCTCCTCCCAGACCCCAAGCCATGCTTTCGGACATAGTATATTTGACGTCTATAAAATCCAAACTGCTCCGCAATCTTTGCTACCGGCACTCCTAAATCTAAAGCAGTTTGGATTCTTACGCGGTCCTCTTTCGTAGTTTCAGATTTACGAATTGATATCACCTAATTATTGACTGGATTAGACCCAAATCCATCTAGGCTAGAGCTATTTATTTCTCTATTTCTAGCTCAGTAGTTGCAGTGGATTTAATAAAAGTTTTTCTTATACTTCTATAGAAATATTCGAATATTGGCTCTCAACGGGTGGTAAGTCATACCCTACATGACTAGGATTTTATACTATCTGAGGCTGGTAACTACTAGATTTTCATTAGTAATTGAATCAGAAAAGCGATAAAAGACTCAGTATACAACTCAGAAGAGTGATTTGTTAGTTGCAGGCCAGCAGGAAAACTGGGCCAGCCGTCATCCGTCTCATGTGGGGCAGGTGTTCAAGCTACCCAATTTCTACTTGGAAGACTGGCCTGGATGACATACCGCTAAGCCAGCCATCCGACTCTATTTGGTGTAGGATATGCTTTGCATAAGACTTCAGACTATGACGGCTAGTTAACCGAGATAACCCTGTAGCCTATGCTGGTCATCATAGACGATCATCTTAGCCCCTGTAAGTACCATGGTGCTATTGATAGTCATGACCGTTCGTATGGAATCTCTTAAAATAGTCTGATCTCACGATAGGTAGAAAGCTCTAGACATAAAACTCAAGAATATAAGAACAGGAAGGAAGTCATTCTAGGTAGCCTACCTAGATAGAAAGTTAATAAACTTACAATGAACCTTTTCCTACAAAGATCATTGAAATTGTGACACTGACAATTTGACAATTTTCTTTAAACACTCGTACAGGACAGACAGCATTCGCTGATATCACTATCTGAGTGTGGATATCGGCACATCTACCCTTTACTGTGAATATCCGGCTAAAAGAAAAGCGAAAAAAATCCTTAGTCCTATCCATGTGTGTTGAATCAACTAATAAGAGTTCTATGCCAATAGGTATATAGGTCTGAAGATCTTTTGGGACTACTGGGTTCGAGCCAGAAGCCATTTCTGTCTCGAGTGAGGCTGGTGTTTATAAGGATTTGGTATCACTCATGCAAAGCACGACAGCAAGAAAATCTCTAATTCAGGTTACGAATGTTTGCGCTCATCAAATAATATACAGAATATTAAAGGGCTTGTGGATGTCACAGGCTTGATGCCTGAACTCCCTTAGGCATGGGCCTAAGCCGAAAAGGGTAAAGTTTAAAAATCACTCTTAACATGGATCAGACCTTGCAGTTAATTAATGACATCGGTTATTTCACTCACTAGCGTATTTTCCCTCAAGGCTGGCGGAAATACCGAAGCATCTATTTTTAACAAATATCAACAAGAATTACGGGCACGCCGACGGCTTCACGAAGACATCTATATTTGTATCGAGATTTATGTAATGTCAGAGTATGAAAAGGAAGTAAGGATGACGACATGAAAAGATATCTCTTTCAATACTCGATCATCAAGTGATGACGGGAGTTTACTCAGTAGATAAATAGGAGAACTACTTCTCACTTCAAGATCTTTTATTGTACATGGACTCTGATTATAGTGTTGAACAAATATTATGATTTAAGACCCTTACAGTGGAGAATTAATCTATGCCATGATTCTCACAAGGTCCAATGTTGCCTTCATTCTCGGTCGACTTTCCTAATTTTAGAAAAATCCCGCTATACATCATGGTATTGCGCTAAAAGACCTTGTACATTATCTACACTCCAGCAATAATTCTAGGCCTAACAAATTTGAATGATACATAGAAGATATATTACATCTATTGAGTTACTTCAAACTTATTAGATTTGTAAGAATATGGTAATTAAAATAAAGGAAGTAGATGAAGAAAGCTCACCTAATTTCAGCTATAGCTGCAGCCTAAATGTTGCAACCTCGAATGGTCTCAAGCAAATATTAATCTTGCCATTCTCAATCGGCAGTCTAATTTCATCATCCTCCAAGATATTTGTTTTAAATACTTCTTTGACCTTCAGTGTAGTTTCAATACTACCTTTCGATGTACCTCCAAGACTTTCGTAAATTCGCAGAATTACACTCTTTCCTTGCCGTTTTAAAAGGTTACTGTGACTCACATCCTCATCATCCTCGCCTCTTTTAACAGCATCAAGTATAAGCGATTGGTTTCCAGTGATTTTAATAGGACAATTATTTTTTGATTGCAGTATATTCTTGGAAACTTGGACCACTTTGAGTGGATTATTAAAATTAAAGCTGGTACGGACAGTTTTAGGGCCTAGTGAACCTTCGTGCGGGAATATTGCCCATCGGATATGATGACGACCCATATCAGCATGTGCATCAGGAGCCTTAGGAGCACGTAAGAGCGAGAGACGCATAATATTTCCACATGTTGCAAATCCATATTTGCTATCGTTTAAAATCGAGACTCCATACCCGTATTCCGACAAGTCTGCAAATTTATGACAACAGACCTCAAACTTGGCCATATCCCAACTTTTCTACTGTTAATTTATACTCAAGAAGCTTTAGAGTTAACTCACCTCGTATTATAGTGTGTTGGACGACGTACGATTCCATACTGAGTCTCATAAGATGCTTCGGTGTTCCTGATATCAACAGGAAACTCGACCTTAAGGAATTTTTTGTCCTCTCTCCACTCAATTTCACTATGAATCTCCACATATGATTGTTGACCAATGAGAGCAGCAGATAATTTAATATAAGTTTTGGCCCAACTTCTCTCGCTTATTCTTGTCTTTGTTACGACACTCACTTGATGATTATCTTGCTGAAATACACTAGAAATCTCAGACCGTAAAGGTTTTCGTGAATCTAAATGGAAAACTTCGACGTCCCAGGCTTGCCAGTATAAAGGCTTATCATCAAAGATCACAAATTGGTTTGCCATTTGTCCTTTTGCTATTACTTCTCGTTTTGCAGTCAGATCATATAGGGAGGTAATACATCCTCTCTCAATTGTAACAGATATTTGGTCATTTTTTAGGATGAAGACTCCAGTAGATATCTCGCATAGAGTGACACCCGAGTAGGATTTTTCATCAAAAGGATTTATCTGAATTAGATTTCCTTCACCACAAACCACTCCAGCTTGCTTATCGCCAAACGATACTATCTCGCATCGGTACCATGGCATTGTATTTAAGGCCAAGAAATGGCCCTTTGTTTTGGTATCGTAATCACTTTGAAAGCCAAAAACAGTTCCAAGCTCTTTCAGGACTTTATCTCCTATCTTAAAAACCTCTGCATAGAGCTATTTTAATGTTAGCTATTTAACTTGACCAGCTTGAAAAAGAAATGCATACAATATCACTATCATCATAGCACATTTCAATAGAGCTACCCGGAAGACAGTCGTGGAATTGACAGAGTAACGTTGCTTCCCACATCTGGTCAATTTCCTTCTTAGGATATTTGTAGTCAGTCTGAATACTGGCAAACGTTGCAAGTAGTTCAATTGAGCGGAGCATATTTTCACATTTTCGATTGTTACGTTTGTTATTTGCCTGGGTTGTATAAGTGCCTCGATGCAGCTCAAAGTACAGTTCCCCATACCATGTGACAAGTTCCAGTCCATCTTCAATTTTCTGTTCTAATTGATCAAAAAAGTCATCCACTGAATTACCCATATGAACTCTTGGCAACTTTCCGACCGTATCACTTAATCCACGACATCTTCGAAGCTTTTCAAGGTGCTGCCACGTTGGACCACCACCTCCGTCACCTTTCCCAAAGACTAGTAAAGACGTCTCATCTTGATCCATGGACTTATGTTGAGATATAGAGCGCTTTACATCACCGAATTCAGCTTCAGCGGTATATGTCTCAGAAGGTGTCATATGACATAATACTTGACTCCCATCGAGCGAGACCCAATTAAACGTAGTATGAGGGAAATTATTAATATTATTCCAGCTTAGCTTCTGTGTAAAGAACCTACTTAAACCAGCAAGTCGACAAATTTGTGGCAATTGTGAGCTATATCCAAAAGTGTCTGGTAGCCAAAAGGTTTTGCACCTCTCTCCAAAGGTACTTTCAAAGAAACGTTGGCCATACAAAAACTGACGAGACAATGATTCTCCGCTAGGCAAATTGGTATCATGTTCAACCCAGCTGCCTCCAATAGGTTGGAAGACTCCTAATTTAACCTTTTGCTTAACTCTTTCGAAAACATAGGGATAATATTGCTGGAGCCACTTGCATTGTTGTGCCTGAGAAAACGTAAACCGATGTTCAGGGTATTGCTCCACTAAATTACACTGATTTGTCCATGATCGGGCAATCTTCCTCTTGGTCTCAGCCCATGGCCAAAGCCAGCAGGTATCAATGTGACAGTGCCCAATTCCGTAAACAATTGGTTTTGTTCCAGTCTTATAAACTGCCGGCGAACTAACATTTTTGCCGAGATACTGTTGTGCAAGCTCACGCCCCTTGATAATTGATGCCTGATTACCAAGCTCAAAAGCGTCAATAATTTCATTAACGACTTTAAGGGCCTTATGTTGCTCCCACGAATCAGCTGGAAATTCTCTTGCAGCATCCCCAATTATCCACGTATCTATGTGGAGTTTACGGGCTTCAATATTCACAGCCACGATTTCGGCTTTTGCTAACTTATAGTAATTTTTAGGATTTGGTGGCTGGATACTATCATTGCTCGGCGCATTGCCAAACATACCATTACAAGCCATTTCAATATAAAATACATGTTCTTTACCATCTCTAAAATTTCTTGGTAGTATCCATTCCTCGCGCTCACCATTTCCTGTAAGACCTTGGACTGGATTACCATCTTCAGTCCAAACAAGTCCTTCATTATTTGCATCCCAATGAAACTCTAGTAGCTCCTTGCTGACGAGCTGCTCTGGAATAGATAATTGTACTTTGAACCAATGTGTAGACCATGATGGACCAAATGATTCTCCAACATTTGTGCCCCTGAAGGTGTGAGTTATAGCCTCCTTGAAAGTAGGTCGAGTTAAATCCGGTGCATCCCATACTGAGAGCTTGATGTGAGGAGATCCAGACGCAATTCCTTCATACATCATTCTATCACATTAATTAGTCATTCTTACTTTAAGACTCTTCTGGTAGAAGTACGCCTGTAAATTGTTTCCTTCATATTGACCTTTTCTATAAAATCCTTCGATTCGTCCCTTGTAGATTTCAGATATCAATTGTCCCACAGGTTTTTGTGAAAACCTTGGATAAGACCCTGTGGGCTTCTGGTAATTGACAGTCTCGCCACCCATGATTTACTTTGACTTCTTTCTGGCGAAGAAGTGTATTGTATTTATTTCTAACCAACGAAGGGCTGCTTAATCCAATATTTGATAAGGATGCAGGGCGGACTCCTGTAATGTAGAATGCGGGGTGACTTTTATAAGTAGGGATTATCCAGGTGTCTTTTAGAGTTCTCCGCATTGAACCAAACTTATGCCGCAGGGACAATGAATATTAATTGGTCCAAAAAAAAGGGTCTTACAGGGTATAAAGAAGGGCTTAATAAGCTTTGACTAACCCACACTGGCATAATCAACAAATTGACAAACTTTGTAACGGAAAAACTTCATGCGGAAAGTAAATGTATAATAATCATTGTCAATAAATACAAATTCTAGGGAACTTATTTTGATATACTTCATAACGATGATTACTTTTACATAGATAACTATAACTAAGAACAAATATGTCAAAATGTGGTATATCCACCGTCGGCGTATATAATTGTCTAACATCTTGCGGGCATTTTCCTCTTCAGTTCTAGAATATTGTCTGGCGACACACTGTCCCAAGCCTCTTTCACAATTAGCCACATCTCATAATAGGACCGCTGCCTCTCTCCCACAAGTAAGAATAGGGAAACTAGACATAGTTCTTCATCCAGTTCTAGGCAGCTTCAGTAGGGTTAAGATTTAGGGAAAATGGCGGCCATTTGATTGGCACAATTTGTCTTTCTGTAAGCCCTTCCATTGTTTGGACTACTTTTTTATGGAGGAGCATCATTTTGCATGACCGAAAGCCTCGATTCCATAGAGACTATACCGTGTATGAAAGTTACAATTCTATCAAAATAGGAAATTGAAGTAATCTTCCCCCACTATTTCCTCCATAAGAAGCAAAGTCCCCCAAACATCCGCTGAACCATCCTTTGAAGCTTCTCTAAAGTAAAAATTTCCTCGTAGGCTTCACTGGCCTTAGTTGCTAAATTAGCTTAAAATGTTCATGACATACTTCAATTTTACTAACTTTCCTTGTGACCCAAAATCTAGTCTGTCGGCCATGAGTGACCCATGTTTCATCTATGCAAAATAATTTCGTCCAGTTTCCAATCGTCCAATTGGCGTGATCTCTAAGGAGCTATAGTCGCTTTCCTCTATTTTCTGGGTTAAGAGGGGGTTTTGGCTGAGTGAACCGCCGCACATAACCCTTTTTTTTATCTCACGTTGAAGTACATCTTCGCTGACACCTAGATGAGAAATTTCTATGAGGGCAAGTTCAAAGAAGCTCATTTCCTAGTCTTTAGAGAAAGCACTTACAAAATTCCTTAAGCCATCCACCTGCTTGGGGACCAAAGAAGGTGGCCAGCTTTTTGGCTTCTGAGGGGCAAGACGAGTTTTGTATACGGTGTGGCGGACCTGTTTAGCGGTAACTCCGAGTTGTAGTGCGATGCTCTCATGTGATAAGCCCAACTTGAATAGAAATTTTACTTGAGAGAATTAATGATAAGCAGTGAATATTTTTATTTTGTGCTAGGGTCACTTCATGGCATTGATCTTGCGATAATCGTTTCACGTAAAAACATGAGGCTGAATGGGGAACTGTGGCTGTCGCCGGATCAGTTGGTGTTGTAAACAACAGAGCAAGTCCAGTATAAAATCAGTTAATTAGTAGAATCTACAGAAGAGACTGAGTCCCTTTCTAAGCTATATAATATACAAGATCTACTTATTCAACAGTTTACCCAATGCTACCTGAAAGGGTTTAACCCGTAATAGTGGTTAATCCATGTTGGATATAATCTAATTGATAAATTGTTAAGATTCCGAAATGACTTTGAACAATGGATTTCTACCGATATGGTGTATGACAAAATTATCAAAATTGATGAAGACGACATTGAAGATGGTGGCGAGAATGATAATGCTACTATCGTAATTACCGGGACTTGCAAAAGTTTTCAAAGTTTGACTGCGTTGCCTCAGGCGATTATGTGAAATTTATGTAACTCACAGACTAGGTGGGATATATTCTTAACAATTCTGTAACCACAATAGCGGACGAATTGGTGTTCGAAATTTCAGGTTGGGACGAAAAGTTTAGGTCTTCGGTAAATATTGAGTTAAATTTTTATTTTCTATGATTCTTGATTCTTGATTTACGGTATAGTGATTATAACAATTTATATTTATTTTAACGGTAATTTCGCGTTAAAATGACACTAACGCTCGAAATTATCGCCTAAAGCCCATCAGAAGGAAAATTATAAATGTCGTATCGTCAGGGTACCTATAGGCCTTATTTGGACTAGCTCCTGTCTTAGCTCTGTACCCTATCTACACCAAATATTCGGCAAAGGTTGCCTGGCCAACGAGAATGACCAAATTGCCTTCATACCTGACCCTCACAATGACACATTCTTATCTTCCAAATAGCTATTAAATTCATAACGTTTGCCTTGTCTTACAATTTTCAACCGAGAAACATAGGTCCATGATTTTAAGATAAAGATTCTATCTTCTAGGGTAATCCTCAATACTGAAAGCAGGTAGCTAGGTAGGTATAGAAATAGCAGATCTCTATAGACTTGAACTTCAGGTCCCAAAGGAATTAAATATCCTTGAACTGTTTGGAAAAATTCTCTTATTTAAGTGGATATACTTTTGTATTACTATTTCCAACTTCAAATAATGAACGTCAACAACGCTTACATTAATATGACTTTCCCTTGCGTATCTAATAGTTACGAAGATGCACTTCTTAATGAGCCTGAAGCCTTTATTGACAAAACTATCTTACAATACGATACTGATTCCAATACCGTTCATAATCTCTATGATGCAGTGGGAGAAATTTTACTCTAACGGTCCTGAGGCTGCATTTCGGGGCCCTTCCGATTCTAGCTACGCTACAATTACTGCGCTAAATTTGAAATATACTCCAATTTTTCAGATGCATACGAGGCAATCATAAAGCCAAGTAAAAACAAGGATTTCTTAGTTGCTTCAACCGAAGTAGTATTAAAAGAGACAAGAACGGTATTGAGATTCATGTCTCTTTGAAATACTTAAAAGGCATAAGTCGAAATAGTTTTCATGATCGGTATTACGTTCGAGCTCCATCGTCGCTGTTCCTGCGGATTTTAAGACCGTATTTGTTGATGTCGGAACAAGGATGATAATCTCGGTTATTCCTTTTAATTGTCGTGTATATAAGCCGAAATATAATCCTAGTCCCGACATCGGTAACTTTTTGCTTTTTGAGAAAATCTCAAGACATATCTCCATCTCCTTTTATAAGTCGAATTTTCATCATACAAGAATCTCCTCCCTTCCCACCCATCCATCGACTCCAATTTCCTCAAGTATTCTTATCAATAAAATTCTTAAGAGTCACACATGGTCATCGAGTCAGCTAGATTGTCTCTTCCATCATTCCATCTCACCTCAGTGATTTTTCTTTGCTCATAAGACTGCCTAAGAGCCATAACAAAATCATCAAATATTTTTTCATTAGTTCAACAAACTTGTCTCAATAAATCTATGTTAAGCCTCCCAAAGAAATTCAAGTCAATTTACCACCCTATTTATAACGAACAAACTCACTTGCGGGAAAAATCTAAGGATCTAATTTGCAAATTACAATAAGCCATTTATGGGTAAAAATAGCCCCTAGACGTTCGCAAGTAAAGCTGCGAAAAGTTTCACATGATTTGGGGTCCCACTTACTTAGTTCATTTTGAGATTGTGTTAAATTAACGTTAATAGAGATTCAGATTGAACGCGTAATTAGATGTAGTAAGGATCAGAATTGCAAGTAAGGGACGCAACTGTGTAGATACATTAAGAATAAATTAATAGCAGACAAATTTGGTGTTGGGAGAGCTACTTTTATGACGGTTAACTCGATTTTTAATTAGAGTGGATTGAGAAATAGCGTGGAGTTGGGAGATATTTGAGAGTACCATATTACAGCTTGGTCGGGTAGGATGACATTATTGGACGTTGAAGTCCGCAACTTAAAGGCCAGCTCAAGTTCTTTGTTGGACCGCTTTAATTAAGAATCGGATTATCTGTCAAAAGGATAGCTCCCCGATACTAATTTTATCTTCTACTAATTTATTGTTGAAGGATGCACAGTCACTAACCCATACGGTATTCATTCTAATAGAAAAGACCAAGACTCTACGAGAAACCAACCAAGCACTTTTCAAACGTCAGAGGGCAAAAGAAATCTTATCTAAGGCGAGGAGGAGCAATGTCTGCACAGAATTCCAAAGAAAGAATTGATAATAAATCAAAGCCGAAGCACTTAGCCTGCGAAAAGAGCGGGAGTTAGAGATGGCTCGTTCCGCCTGGGATATAAAGCACAAATCTGTGAGAAAGATTGAAAATTATATGATGTATATTGTTCCGATTAGTTTTGGCTAATTTCAGTTGGTTTCGTTGAGAAAATTGACATTTTGAGTAGGTGATTTAAAGGAGTGTCCCGCTCGGTGTATATCTATGTTATAAAGTAAAGTAATTTTTATAAAAATGCTCTTTGAAAAAAAAAAACAAAAAAATGAAACTCATTTAGCATATTTTTTGTCCAATGTGGACAATATCAGCTACACATACAGATTCCCCATTTTCCTAACTCCTCCCTGCGGCCTGCGCCAATCACTATAAATGGATGATGTATATTTTTATATTGCCTAAAAGCTAGAGATAACCTTATTTTTCACTTATGCGGTCATATGGATTATTGTTAAAATAGACATTTTCCGATCTGAATCGACTTATGAAATTTTGACTATTAAAATTTTCTTAAGTATGAAGAATTTTTATATCACTTGATAGGCAAGCTTACATCCTTTTACTTTTTTCTTCTTATCAGCTACGTCAGATCAAATTTATCCATATTAAGTCTGAGAATCCAAGAAGTTTGCTACATCAAGGTACATTTCTTTTTGTTAGATCCAAAATCCTGACTTGAAAATTTTTTATTGAAAGTATAATTTGAGTTAGCTTTAGTATCACTGAGCCCCGGAAAAGCCTCAAAATTCTGCGGCCCTTCTATATTCCCAGGTAAACCTTTTATAGTGGCCCCCTTTGGAACTTCATCGACAATATTTCTACCAAAAATGATAGATGAAGAATTATCAGAGTTAGTTTGATGAGAATTTCTAGAAGCCCGAGAATCTATGGGGTCCGTCACTAGGCAATCTTCTGGCTCTGCATGAAGCTCCTGATTATCACCAAGATCAGGCTGTGGTGTAATTTGGGATTGCGAGGATGCAAAATATGACGATGTATTCTGTGAGGAAAAATAAAAAGAATCGGATAATAATTCCCCGCCTTGAAGAGAATCATGCCAGTTATGTTGAATTTTATTCTCAGAAAGATGACGATACTGATTGAGCCTAACTGGTAGATTTTTGTCATGACTCGAAACCTTGGACTGGTCCAAACGTTGTGAAGTATACTCTATGAGTTCTGGAGCTGTCTTTCTCCTCAGCATTTTCGGTGATCGTTCTCGGATGGTTCTGCTAACAGAAAATATTTTATTTGATAAAGGAAATTTCATTGAATATCTTTCTGTATGGTTTTCGGCCATTTGGATTGGATTGCAAGGAATTTCTTGACGAGCAAGAATATTGCTATTATTTTTGTTTTGAAATAATTGACTCTCAGAGTGAGTACCCCTACTTGATCGAGTAGCCAAAGGGGGAACATATGATAAAGTTTTGTGGCTAGTCCGTGTTGAATCTTGTCCAGAAGGGCCAGGTTCGTCAAAAATAGATGACTGTTCAGAGCTTACTCTATACTTATTATATGATTTTACTGCAGATTCATTGACAGTAATTGCTTTGGTAGCTTCTTCTAGAGGATTTTGGGAATCCACTTTAAATTTAGGTGATTCTGAAGGTGGTGTGGCCGCTGGAGAGACATCATAGCGATCATTAAATCCATTATCATATGAAGAGCTTTCCTCATACTGTGATCTTCTATTTAATTGATAAGAAGCTTGTTGTTGTAAAGGATCCTCTCTATAACATTTATCTATTATTATTGACATTGCATTTTGATCTTCATAGCAAGCATCCATGTTTACCTCACTACGAGAATCTTCATCTGGAGCTTGATTCAAAAATAAGTGCATATCATTTAATGTAATTGATTGTATTAAAGATTCCTCAATATTTTCAGGTTTTATTGTGATCGAGTTACGGCTATAGGGAGGAGGAGGAGGTACCCAATCATCTGCATCACTTTCATGTGGGTATTCCTCTTGGCCATCAGCCCTACGATATTCAATGGAGTGAATACTAGATGTCATTTGCGAGTTTAATCTTCTATTAATAGCTGCAGCAGTAGCTGCTCTTCGCAAAGTAGAGCCAGAACGAGGATTAGTATGCGAATAGGGAGTATCAAAAACTTCTTCTTGCATAGATATCGAATTGGTCTGAACATTCATGTGCCGATCATTATGAGTTCCATCAAGCAACGAGGTAGATAATGTATCTTCTGATTCTCGTTGTACGACATGGCTTCGACTGCCTTGTTGTGCTAGATTCCGCATCCGAACTCGAGTAACTTCTGTCTCAAGCCCATAGTTCTCTTTCTCTAAAATTACACTATTATCAATGTTGACATTCATAGTGATGAAACGTCTTTTGCCATTGGAAGGCCCGTGATCAAAGTCTAGAATCATGATCTGTCCAGTATCAACTGGTTTGATATTTTTATCTTCACCTGCAAGAAAATAATTGCCAGCCCTAGAAGCCACAGCAATTAGACGTTCACTGCTAAGGTTGGGAGACTTTACCCAAGTTAAATCACTTACGCTTTGGAAGAAAGAAATTTTTCGGCCTTCAACAAATGTATTACGAGCTCTATCACTTAAATGTTGCCATTGAGGAACTTTACTAAATTCTTCATTTTGTCTAGTAGTTAAATTCAGATGAGAGGCGCTACTATTTAGTGCTGACTGGCCTATATAAGGCTGAGCCACACTTTCTGCGCTACTCTGTGTGTTCTCTTTTGAGTTTGAGTTTGCCTCGAGGTTTTTCGGGATACCATATAGCCAAATGGAACTATCGAAAGCAGAAGCAACTAGGTCACCGGATTTATTGGCAGCTGGAAGAGAGCTTGGAAGTAATTTTGAGCCAGTAGACGAATCGGAAACGGGTCCTGTAAAATATGTAGTGCCATTGCGAAGATCATCTATCCGCACTGCACGAAATGTTTCAAATACTCGATCATAAGTAAATGCCCAATTTGCTTCTTCTTCTTCTTCTGAGTTTGGAAGTAAGACAGCGTGACTACAGTCGCGGCTACCATTTGGGAAAAGAATTGAGGTTGTCCATAAAGTACTAACACTATCTTCTCGAAGAATAGCTCCAGTATCGAAAAATGGGGCAGTCAATACAACTGTACTGGAGTTCTGAGCATGTGTTGTAGTTCCCAATATTTGAGTCCCATCACGTGAGAAATTCAATGAGTCTACAGTATAACACTTTACTGACCTTCGATCTATGCTATTATTTGTTGGTTTTAGTGATGATACTTCTATCCCAGCATCATATGCAGCAGCAAGAACAGAGCCATCTGGAGAAAGTGCAATTGTCTTTGGGATATGATCAAGAATTATCGCTCGGGTATATATCGGTTGTTTCTCTGTTAAGTCATAGATGTCGACCTGTAAATCGGTAGATAATACTGCCAACGTATATCCATCATCAGTAATAGTTATTGACGTAGGCCGCTGGAGTATTTTAAACTCTCTTTTAACTTTGATCTCTTGATATGTCGCGTCTAGAACATGAATCCGAGTGGAGCTGTACGCTAGTATATAGTGGCCGTAGGGCGATAAACTATATTGAAAGAAATCTCTTTCTAATGTTGAGAACGTGCTATTGGAGTTAGTAACAAGACTAACAATAGTCTCATTTGGTCGAAGATAAGCCTCAAATAGATTGCGCTTAATCTCTCGCGCAAAGAGACTTCTTAGCCGTTGCAAACCATCTTCTTTTGGTATTGATGGAGACTGATGAGCGGATGAATATGATGGACATCGTGATAATTGATGGGTATATAAATAGGGTCGTGAAGAGACCTGTCTCCATCTCCGATTTAGAAGCACAAGAGAAGCAAAGCCATCGGGTTCCGTTTGCAGCAGTATCCTAGAGTCTATTGATTAACTTAGGATTTAAGATCAAGAGTGTGTATTCATACTGCACAATTATTTCATCAGGTAGTCTTTTAAAAGCGCTACCCGAAGCAGCCGACTCAGAAATATTGACGATAGAGTGTCTAGAACACATCTAACAACATTTATGGGACCAACGTAAGTAGGTTTATGTAAATCCTGGAGATAATTAAAATACTTATGTTACCAAGAGAGACGACCTTTGCAAAATAAACTTAATAAAAAACCAGTGACTAGTGCAGGAAGAGAGTGTCAATATTTTAGGCCACAACGTGGAAACGATATATATCTTGTTTTCGTTCGCGTTGTTTAGCTGGTCTCAAAAGCTTGTCTGGCAACACAACTTCCAAGCTGTCATAGAAATGATTCTGAAATTATCTGATTACTTCAACGATCCACCATTACATTCAAATCCAATCAACACATAGAAATCACAGTGCGAAACTCTTCACAAACTAACAATGAGCGACATCCAGGGACAACACCAAGCTTAAAAAGATTCTAACAATGAATAAATCCCAAGGCGTTTTCAAACGACTGATACGCTCTGCATGCGTTCGTATTAGAAATTTCGCATTAGCTGTTTTTAAAATAATTATAGAATAAAATTAATCATATACTTTTTCTCAATGTAAAGGTTCAGAGAAGAAGATACATCAATTCCTGACACATCTCAGCTTGTGTAAGGTGTCCTGTTAAGCCAAACAACAGTGCAGACATTTGGGTCTAATCAAATAATCCATAATGATTAGCTTGAAAATATATCCTAGCCAATCAGCGTTGAATACTATCGGGGTGATACTCATGTAAATTAAAACGACAGGTAACCCCTGCTACTCAGCCACAGACTTGTGGCCAACACGTTTTTGATGTACATTCATATTGTCTTAAAAAATCATATCAAAAAATTATCAATTACTCGTTTTTATAATTTCCCACATTAGCTATGTTGAGATATTTTTAGGTTTAAAGCTCTGGGAATATAAGATGGGTGCGGCAAAATTTGATAGTTGTTCTCAACTTACTTTGCGACTAGTTGAATGATGCGGCTTTATGGTGGCATGAATAATATTACTACTCAGAATGCACTCATCTGAGCAAGTCAGACCACTCATATAAGTGCATTCTAGTTAGAAATATTAATCTCAGACAGAATCACCAGCCACTTTCCTTTCATGTATACAAATGCAGTGGTTTCTCTCCGTAGGCGAACCATAGATAAAATTTTACTTACATTTTGCATTGCTTTCGTGCTTGGTCGATTTTGGCTTTAGCCGGTGACACGAAGTCATCGATTGCGATCTTTCGATATGGAAATCAAGTATATCTGTCTAATGATTATTGTTATTTTTTCCTTCAAGCGGGTGATGGAGTGGGAGGATAAATTCAATATCAAGAGTAAAAATCTTAAATTGAGGGAGGCTTTTTTTAAATGTATTCTTATTCTACTACGTGAATACTTCCTACCATGTTGTTTTCATCCAATACTAGATTTATAATCATAGATAACCTGACTCAACTCTTTCAATCCTTTACCCAAGTTTATAGAAAATCCCAGAAAATAACGCACTGTACAATATCGTATCGAAATCGTAATTATCATTTCAATCATAATCATAATCATAACCATAACCATAAAGATATTAAGAAATAATGAGCTTATTGTCGATAAACAAACATTGACAATATAAAGATCCTCCCGGAACTAATAAGATACCGATTTATAATGATAATAGAAATCAGCCTTTCTTTTTATTCTGATAATTTCCTAAAAAATAGGAAGCACTTGTGAGTAAATTAACTCTCTGATTCAGAGTTTGAGATAGCTAAAGCAACAATAGATTTTTGTGATCTATCCAGCTTTCAGATACAATGAAATTTCTTTTTCATCAATGTTATGTGCAAACTTGCTTTTTGACTCATCTCATAACTAGTTCACATTTCGATAGTAAGATTGTCGAACTGATCTTCTTCATGTAGCATAAAATCCATATAATATAATAGCTGACCTATTTTATTCTTACTGCTCTCCTAACAAGTTAGCCACATTTAATCTGCCAGCATAAAAATAAGCGGTTGTGACAAATATGGAGTAACACTGGTTATGAAATGTCCTGTATAGTATGTTCTTTTTTTGGCAAGATAAAACTCTATGATGCGGAGCTTACTGATGAGGAGCTTAGGGGAGGGTTAAAAAGTGCTACTACCCATGCTTGAAGAAGTGCCAATATGTATTGAAATTGGGTTTTGGTTAGGATGGTTGTGATCGAGGGAGAACGGATGGCGGTAAGAGTTTAAGTGCGCGCGTGATATTTGAGATGCATCTTAACTTAGCTTTTTCGAGGCGGCTAATGACTTGGCTCTAATCGACTTCATTCGAAATTTAGAGTAATCACTATGATTACCCATAGCTCTGTATCCTATGACTTTGAAGCAGTATAACAACATAATAACATTGCAGTTAACCTAGTTCAGTTTAGTTAGAGCTTGGTACCCCAAAAGTAAAAGCAAATAGTACCTACTTATTGTGGTTCAAAAATGCATAAATGAATATTACATATTTGAGATAACCTCATGGATCAAATTTGTATTTTTGAGCTCCTGGAATTGACTACTTCAGGTATCGTGGGCCAATCTCGTATCATATGAGCTACAGTAGAATTAGAATAAATTCTTTCAATACCATGTGCTTTGCTCGCCATTGAGTAGTTGTATTTTAATACTTTAGATATTCAATATGTATAATGAAGATACTTACAATTCTAGAGCTTTTTGAAAGAAAACCCAATCATCTTCTAACTGTCCCTATTCTTGAAGTTTGCCTGACTTGTGCCGGCAGTGATTTCATAAAACGATCAAGAGCTATAGAGTTAGTGAAAATTTAAGAGGACTTTTAGGTATCACATACCACCTTCATTTTCAAAATGAATTGATATATCATCATGTTCGCCAGGATAATCTGGCATATCCAAGCAAACAAATTCATGATCTAATGTAGTTTCTCCTATCCTAGCTTTTGGTAGTGCAAACTTTGCATCTACAATACGTAGCGAATACTTTCCACTACGACTGGAATATTCAAAGATATCTGTAGATCTCAGAATAAAGTTCATGCAGTCACCGTGGCTGAAATTTTCAAAAAATGCAACTAGCTGTATTACTTTCTCCTTTTTTACAATAAGAAGTCTTGGCATAATAGCATCCCATTTCTTATATATAGGAACCACCATACGTCTCCGAGAAATATTGAATGAAGTCACAACCTCATCAAAAATAACTTGAAAGCCTGTCAAGGCCATCTGAAATAGGTGAAGTTCGTTTATGGATGGAAACGTATAAGTCCTAACTAATTCAAATCCCTTAGACATTGCCATAAGACCCTCTAGTTCTCGCAATGCGCCCTGAGGAGCTTGTGATTCAATAAGTATAGTCCAGTCCTCTTGGGGCTGACGAAGCACTCGAAGTTGACAAGGGTGACGAGAATCCAAATGAAGCTTAAGCTCCCCAGGACCTACATTTACTCGATCTGTTATAGTGCCATATCTAAATTCAATTGTCATCCGGAGCTTCTCAGAAAGTACTGTTTTGCAACCTTGAAGGTTACTATACTTTTGATTTATAAATTTAAACCCCTGCAAATCCAAGGCCTGTGAAAGTTGGATAACATTTTGATTTATTGTGCTAAAGGCAAAGGCACTTAAACATCCTTTAGCAATTATTTCTTCATCGGGTCCAAGAGCAACATCAGTTAGAAAAGAGTGAAATTTGGCACGTTCGCTGAGCTCACTAAAAGTAGCTATAAGTATATTCTTCGGACATTTGCCTCCCGATTTTAAGAGAATGGCAGGAAACTGTCCCTCGCCTCGAAGAAATGAAAATTCGATTGGATAAGATGTTGATAATTCTTGCTCGATAGCTCTGAGATACTTAGTGGTAGGACTTGTGACTACAGAAATGCGAAATCCTCGATGCATTGTCCGCTGTCCTGTTGCAGCACTCATAGCAAGGGTCTTTTCGAAAAGGCGCATATGACAATTTGGCTGTGGCTTGCTATCTAATGTAGGTCGTGAACTTTCATCTAAATACTGAAGATTTTTCAGTTTTGTTTCAAAGATAAGTTCTTCGCCGGTGCGTTGAGACAAAGCTCCATATGTTCTTTTCTCATAGTCATGAAGTTTCCAAATTGTCGCGAAATCTAATTGGGAACATTGAATATGAAGAGATAATCCGCGGGGAAGTTGAATTTCAATAATAGCTTTCCTTACATACCACTTCAAATCCTGCCAGCTTGGACCTTGGTTCTTATCAGATTGTAACACAAAATTAAGGGAACCGTCTTGATTCACTACAGCCGCTTGAATAAATTTTTCCTTCTGATTACGTATGATTGAAAGCACGACTGGAGAACGATATCTTCGATCTGTACCCTCTTCTGTTATGATAGCCTCTGCGAAAATCCTAGCATAATGAAATGAATTATCAGTATCACCGAGTGGTAGTGATCCTGAGATTGATGGAGTAGGGGGGAATTTTTGTCCAAAAATTAATGATTTGTCACCATCTTCTAGAGTCCAAATTGTTAAATCTAGTTTTTGAGTTTCAGAGGATTTGAACGAGCTTGGAGGTAAAAAATTGTTACGCTTCATAGATACAGCTAGTTTTTTCATGCCATTTAATACCAATATCCGAGTATCTAGTACATCACTAGATATGATATCAGCCACTGAAGCAAATTCTGTATCTGCACATTTTGATCTCACGATTTCAAGAATCCATAATGTCTTAGCAAGATCTGTGTATGCTTGATCAAGATTGCATAAGTTGGTTACTTGACCGTGATTACCACCAGATCTATCTCTAACTGCATTCTCCAGATTCATTCTTCCTTTGAGAAACCACCAGAGACCTGCCCTCATGAGTACCTCTAAGGAACATGAGTTCAGAGGCTTCACTGCTTCTGCAGATGCACAGAACGTGTTAGATAAGTGTGCAGTTTTTTTGAAAAAGTCATTCAAAGCTTCCTCCTCAGTAGAAATTGTAAAATTTGGGGGATGATGCATATCTATTTGAGAATCTGCAGTGTCTGTTTTAATTTGCGATCCCTGAAAACTCAATGAAGAATTTTCTTTGGATGCAGAGCTTTTGGCTACTGAAATCGAATTTTCAATCAGATTTTCGATTGTTAGAGGCTCATCTGCAGCAAGAGAGCGAGATGAATTTGATCTGATAGCGTTACTGATAGTGTTTAAATGCAGCTCTTCTAGCTGAGAGGATGTCCCCTCAATGGCAAGACTATCAGATAGGTCTCCTTTTAGAATTGAATTCCTGGAAGCAACTAATGTCATTCCCTCACTCGATCGCATTTCATCTTTTACTTTCTGTGAAATTGAGTATTTACCATCCTCTTTTCGTAGTTCGTCGACGTTTCCAGGTATTTGGCTTATGACGTTATGTGATGTGTAATCATTTCTTTCTCCAATATTCGTCCACTTTTTCTTATTTGAGCCATCTTTGGCTTTTGATTTCGGAGGGCTTACTTCGTGATATAGCAGCTGAGGTGACTCATTTGAATTTTTAGTAGCAGCCTGTTTATCCGAAGGACTTTGAGTTATTTGGGATTGAAAGGGTAGTTTAACTCCAGTTTTCTTCCATGATGAAATATTAATTACCGGGCTTTCTGCCAAGTCGCCTCCCTCTCCTATTAATTCTGGTTGAGCATCACTGAAATGCACGACTAGACCTTTTTTGCTTCTTTTCGGGGTCGCATGTGAAGCCACAGCTAAATTTGGTTTGTAGAATTCCAATTCAGTCGAAATCCTTTGTGGATAAGGTGTTTCCAATCGAGAAAATGATTGTGGATTTGGAGGATTAGTTGGTACAGTAAAGAACTTATTCGATGGGCCATGAAGAAATTCCTCTACTTCTACCTCACTGGTTGACTTCTTGGGTTCCTTAAAGAGTTTTCCCATAAATCGGCCTCTTTGTTTCCTATCATGTTCCTTGCCGTTACTCGTAAATTCTCCCATATTATCTTCGCCCTTAATTCAGAAGGCAAGAAATTATGTAGTATTCCTATCATAGTACCTGGGCCTAATGGATTGGTTAAGGGTGGCTTTTTTGATTTATATGGTTCGTCGTACCTATCAAGTTGTAGTTGTAGTTAGAGTTTTTGAGAGATAATTTCTGGGTAGCTTAAAAATAAATGAAAGTATCGGCCTTCCATAGCTCTGCACCAACGTTTCATCTGTATGTAGGATGCATCACAATAAGACTGGGTAATTGAGAGCATGGATTAACTAGTCCTGACATGCCGGTCTGATACAGGGGTGCTATTTGCTTTTATGGAGTCAAATATTATTCACAATTATTCGGTTATGTTTTAATCTTTTATATCCCGAAGCAACTTCCAACTTAAAATTCAAGTTGCATAGTATGTTATCTCTATGATTATTTTTTCTAGGAAAGCAATCTCACTTCAAACAAAAAGTTGCTTGTTCGAACCTTGTGATAATTCTTTTGATCGTGCATTTCTGAGTAACTAACGAATTATAGACGTCCCCAATATTGGATATTGGAGGAAGTTTACACTCCATTGGTGAAGATAAAGAATTCCAACTTTAAAGTAATATCTACAGGTGAAATTAATACGAATTTCAGGTATGTACCTATCTTCAATTACCGCAAGGATAGATCAGACAAAAATACCGTCTCTCATAGGAAATTCTCGGCGTTTACTAGAATTATGATACTAGACCTGTCTCCCAAAGAAAAATTATCACTATGCAACAGAAAGTAGTGATTGGAAAAAGAAGTATCTGTTCAATGAGATAGTAGAGAGATGTGGGTTAAAGAATGCACATTGTGTCTTTGTTTCGCGCTTCACCAGACTGGAAATGAAAAAAAGTTATACCCTTTATACTTCCGCGCGCGTAAATTTATATCTAAACATCTCTACGAAAAAGAAATGTTATGTACAAGTCTCGTATAGTTTAAGCCAAATTTCCCTTTTCGTAGGACAAACCTGGTCATTTCTTGGATCCTCATATTGGTGATTGAAATATGCAGTAAAATTGTTGTCATGTGTTTATATAAATAAATAGTTGTCACGTGCTTATATAAATAAGTAGTTGTAAGACCCTGAGTGGCCAGTCTGGATCGACACTAGAGCGAGTATTTGAACCAGAACTCAGACTTATATTAGAACTTGAGCTTTATTAAACCATTCAACCCTGAGTTCTTGCCTGCCGTGCCCGCCTCTTGCTGTCATCTTTGCCTACTGCTAACTAATCTCATAACATATACTACTTACTGTGTTGAAGAAGGTATAGCTGCGCGCTGTCGACAGGTTCGGGCGTTATGTCCTGTCATCTTACACACACTGCACATGTGTCCTGGTCCCGCCTCTGCTATGACAGCTTCCACACGTTCAAAGGTAGATGGTAAGCGCTGGGTTGATCTACTTGGCCAATCTCGTCCACGAATGGGCAGAGGCTCCTCGGTTGCTGGAAAGTTACGTAATTTTCGGATGCCATCAAGTAATTGTCGCTTACGGTGGTTTGGCGCTTCCGCATGGCAGACTTCCTGCAGCCTACGAAGCTCGGCTTCAACTGGTGCAGGGGCCGAAGCAACTGGCATTACAACGGGTGCTGGTACCGATGCCTCCAACCACCATTGCCGATCAGAATCGTTGATGTGTAGTGGTTGAGTGCGTCCTCGGAACTGGTGTGCGCACGGGATACCCATTGTTGAAGCGAAAGACCCTGGCAAATAGTATCGCCATAGTAAATCTTGTTGATAATAATGATATGAGTAAAAATATTCATTTATGTATGAGATAAGTTATATATCTAAAAAATAAGGAAGGTAGGAAATATGACCATGATCCCCCCTCGTGTAAAATAAACTAAATAATAATGTAAATAAGACAAAGTACAAGCCAATATATTGTCTAGACAACCACTAAAGTCACACCCCATTCTCTACTCCGGGACAGAGAAAGTGAACGCCCCGTGAGCTCTAAGTATATATATAAAGAAAGGCTAAAGAGATGTTAAAACTTAGGAAGTGAAACCTGCAACTCTTCTCTGCTTCTAAGGTAACTTGAAGGTAGCTCTACCAAGTCGAATATTCTGAAATATCGGCAAACCAGCTTGTTCATTTGTAACGATATATCCTTAACGTAATTGGAGCGGCTTAAATGAAGGGAATTGCTAAATCGCTGTGCACTAAGCTTCTTTTGACACACCGCCTTCACAACTTAAGTGAAGTAGCCCAGTTCTGTGTTTAGCGCAATTTTGTAACATGGGTATCCATGGAGACTGCTATCAACGCACAAATAATACGACACCGCTTTTAAGATTAGTGCAGTAACTACTTTGGAAGACTTCAAACGTGAATTATTGAAATTTATATTATTAACCATATGTTTTATGCTGTTAAAACTTTGGGAAGATGTCAAAAAGTAATGTATACATACTATGGTACCATGTTATTAATTTCAATCACTTGCATAAAGCTACACTTTTATATAAAATCAACGTCGCAAACCACGCTGTGACTTCATGTTACGGGCTAGGCCCGATTTGTAATTGACTGGGAGTTGGTCTCCCAGCAGTCACGTGGTATACGTTCTATGTGGAATAAAGGACAAGGGCAAGGTCCATGAAGAGTAAGACCAGATCACTCTCGACAAGTGTCTCCCAAATTGGACAGACTTGTTCGAACATGCGGGATCACTCAGATAAGTGCATCCCGATTAGGAATACCAATCCCATACGGGAATCACCTACCGTTTTCCTTTATTGTATATAGTTGTATTGTTTCTTTCCTGTGTAAAACCATAGATAAATATAGATTATTTCTTGGCATAGCTTTCGTGCTTGTCCGATTTCGCACTTGCCTTTCACACTTGTCGCCACATTCTACTGTGCTTACATAGTGGCTAAATATAGGCGTAGTAAGTATTAGAAGAAAGGCTGTTGAGGGCAAATATTGAAAAATATACAGCTACGATAGCAATTGTATTCAGCAGAAAACTATGTATAGTGTTATTTTTTCGCATAAAAGATCACAATTTCAGCTTACCATCTATTTATCATCAAATATCTCAAGAGAGTCATCATCGTCTGCTTTAATTTTATTAACAAGAGATATGAAGGCTTCTGATCCGTCAATATGGCCATCTCCCGACATTGTTGACAATATTTTCATAGAGGCCCGTTTATGTGCATTTCCAGGCTCATTTGAATCACCTATCTGGTCTATCCTGACAATCCCTAGAGCTGTTGTTGATCGACAAACTCTATTATGGCATGGAACTCGTCGTTTTGGCTGATATGTTTCATCTACTATATGATTGTTATCATGTCTCTTCCTCTTGGGTGTATTGACATCAACAGTCAACGATGAAATATTAATGGCAGATGGTATGAATAACAGGTGTAAATTAGATTCATGTTTGCTTCGATCTCGAAGGGCTTGCCACTTACTTTTGGCCTCTCTTGCTTCATTTCGAGTAACAAGTTCAAATTCGGGCAGATTACGTCTTGTGGATGAGTTTGGCTCTCTTGAGATCCCTCCTAATGCGCCACGTGGTCTTCCCCTAGCAGAGACTACTTAGGGGCTTAGAATATCTAAAGTGCTCCTATTATTATAATCTTCGATGTTAGTATTGCTAGTATCTTTGTCACGCTTAAAGCACCAATGAATATGAATATCCGATTTTTGAAGAGGGATTTAAAACTCGAATATTTCATGGAAGCACGGAAGGCCATATGCAGGGCGAAGAATACAAGTACAGGAAGATTCTAATTCTGCTTCTGGGCTTTGAGGCATTTTTTGGATCTCTGCTACAAGTTTCTGGAGTGCAAAATTATGAATATGACCGATGAGAGTTTGTAGAAGAGGGATTTTAGTGTTGTGGCGAGGTTTCTGTTGATCTTGTGCCTGTCCATCTGCAATTGACGCCTACTGAGAAGCCCAGAAAAGGAGTTGTCAATCGTATACACCTTTCAAATCATGATTGGAGCGACGAAGATGACTCTTTAATGCTGCGTAGCACCCTTCGATTATAGAGGTGACTGTGTAACCAAAGTGGAGTTGCTGATCAACCCAGAAACGCACCAGCTTTTTTTTCTATATCAGCCAAGTATTACTAACATAAGAAAATGCGTCTCTTGGAGCTATGTTTCTTGGTTCAGTAACTTCATTATTGTATGCACCCTCAGACGATGCTGCAAGAACAGCATTCCACTGCTTTAAGAATCCAATAAACTTGGGACTCCGTACATACTTTGTTCCTTATCGAAGAGGTTGCGGGAAGTGCCTCTTCGTCTTCGCTAGTACATTCATATTGACATACCATCGATAGAGTAGGTGAGGTATTGATGGAAAATGCTTTTCAATTGCCTTCATTAGGGCTAGTTCCCTATCTGTAACGATCGACAAAGGCATATTAATGGAATCTTTTGTCATTATCTGGATCAGTTGTTCTAGAACCCAGCTATAGTCCGATTCTTTCTTACTAGAAAGGAAAACTAGACCAAGTTGAATCACCTTATTACCTCCTGTTTTGCCACATATGTTGAGTAATGGCATGTTGAAGCGATTGGTTTTATATGTGCAATCTATGAGGAGCACGTTAGGATTTGCTTTCCATAACTCTACAGCCTTAGAATAGAGATACATCACTCTTGTAAGTGTCCCCATCTACAGCTGTTACATATTGGAGATTTAATCCATTTTTTTGAAGCTCATCAAGTAGCCATTGTAATGGTGTCTTTCCACCAAGTGGTTCCTGCTTATTTTATTCTATTATGTTACTGATATCTTTTTGAACTAAATTGAAGCCATCATGATCCCTAAAAGCACTCATTATTTGAGAGACAGATAAACTAGATTTAGCAGACCCAATTATCTCACTTCGCAGTGATTCTGGTAGTGCTGCTGCTCGATGAGCAGGATGTATTTTGCTTGAGCTATTCCAACCATGATTAAGAGTATTTGCCTCCATTATTATCCATGTATCTTCACTTTGCTTAGTAGTAATTTTGAACTGACAATCGGTCTTCTTACTGCCAGTACTCTTTCGCTGCTTTGACTTTTCTGTAGTCTTTACGGTTGGATTATGTTGCTTCGGCCCTTTATCATAATTGTATATAGTAAGGATAATTTTCTTCATTGATCGAATTTTTTTCTTAGATAGACAGAAAAAGGCGTATCCTCCCTCAACCGCCTAATACTGGGCCCATGTGAAAGCGTCTTTTTCTGTGCTGAATGTAGGACGATTTACCGGTAAAGGATCACAAAGTCCATTGAGATACAGCTCAGTTGATGCCCTATCCATAATTTATTATGATTTTTATTTACACTAACCATGATAACGGGTATTGTGATATTTAGCAGTTTGTTTTCAAACTAGCGAACGGAGAGATCTGGTTGCAGTGAGTCTGAAGATCCTAAAGATTACGGGACTACGTTCCAATAATTTCTATACGAGTTTACTAAAATTGTTTATAATTTATTGTGATAGGCTGATTGAATAGCCTTACGAAAAAGTACTTAAATGTTGGAAGAAACTGGTTATGAAGACTGTTCTTTGTGAATTTATTTATATAGTGTCTCAATATGGAAATAGAACTTAAGGGGAAGAGCCGGGATTATTATTATTATTATTATTATTATTATTATTATTATTATNATTATTATTATTATTATTACTAATTAACGCCAAGTAGGCACACGGGCTAATATTCCCGGCCTCAGGCCTCCCAGGGGGCATTTGGCGTGCCTGCGTAACTTAAGGCTACCAGGCATATCAGATTGTCGAGTGACATAATTTTAACTACACAAAGCGACCCGAGTGACTCTAGGGTGCTTGAAATACCTTAGGTGCTCTGCAAATTGCGTGATAAAACGCATCAAAATAAAATCAACACCATAATAAGTGAATTAGATTCGCCACAAGTCTCTTCACACTAGTCCCATCACCCAGTCGTGGAAGGCACGAGCTCCTTTAGCTGACCCTAATACCCATTTTATGTTTTTCCCATTTCGTCCTACTGGACAACGAACGCGATTGTTATTCCTTCTATTTAGCCTACAGTTGAAAAGATGATCTGGTGATTTTTCGCAACCGCATGAACAATAAAGTTCTGCTTCAGTATGATGAAATCGACGGTGGTGGGAAGCGAAGTCCCCATGTCAAGAGCGTATTGAAAGTAATTTTCCGAGGCTGATTCTCGGTAATACTAATAATTCAGGTGGAATTTGAGAACTAATCTTAATACCTAAATTCTTGTAACGTTGCGGTGCTTGGGAATTCCAATATGACACCAAAGAATTATTATATCTTTCATTCAGTAAGAATCTTGCTTGAGATATCGACGCTTCTGTACAGTGTGTTTCTAGGCTGCAAGCTTCCTTAGCCAGAGTATCCGCTCGTTCATTTCCTAAAATCCCTTTGTGTCCTGGTACCCATCTCACCGTTACGGCACCGATATCTGTTGCAGTCGCCCTTTCTCTATTTAACCAAGTTGTACGAAGAGACTGGAATTCAAAGAACTTTTTGGAGCTTGAAGGGGTGGGGTGATCGGTGTGTAGTCGAATAGCTACCTCTTCGTTATCGAGACAAATATATACATTCCTGGCAAAACGAGCCATCCAGTGAGAGCATGCAGCATTTAACCCTGCTACTGCTCCGATAACCTCAGCGTCAAATACCTGAGCATTCCGGCCTAGTGGTATCTTCCCGCACATTATCTCTTGTGAGCCCCGATAAACACAATATCCAGCCCCTGCCATTCCATACTCATCCAGTGATCCATCCGAATATACAATAAAATCAATTTGGCTCAGAAACTGCGCCCAGCGGTTATATACTACAAGACTGCCCTCTCTACCGGTGGCACCAATTTGTTGGCGAGCAGACGCGCGATCAAACGTAACCCAAGGTGGTTTATCGATGCTGGTTGAAAGCTCGAGTGCCTGTCGACGTCGTATCCAACTAAAGTTTTCAGTATTCCATCTCCGACGTAGGGGGTGATCGGGGTCTGCTGCCGCTATTCGGACAGCTAAGCGATCATGTATACGGTCATGCCATGCGGATGCTGGTCCCCATCCAGTTTCACGGAGAAGTGCAGAAATAGGAAAGGTCTTATAAACTGGTAGGACTGCACGAGCAGCCCG
>QVIK01000614.1:0-31567 GCA_003957845.1 Oidium heveae | reverse complement strand
GTGCGTTTATACTAACTATATCTTGGGCGCCTTAGGCGAACAAGCAGGCACAGACACAGAAGCCTTAGTGATGGCGTCAACGCCGTCACACCATAAAAATTGCTGGCTCCAGGCTGCCAGGCCCAGTAAACTGAATTAAAATCACCAATGGCCATTGTTCTAGGTGTAGGTGTCCAATTTAAGAGGGGTTACACAGCAGTGGAGTCATGTGGGGCTTTGTACACATTCAANTCCAGGCTGCCAGGCCCAGTAAACTGAATTAAAATCACCAATGGCCACTGTTCTAGGTGTAGGTGTCCAATTCAAGAGGGGTTGCACAGCAGAGGAGTCATGTGGGGCTTTGTACACATTCAGAAACATAATGCCATTGACTTCTACCCAGCAATAGTCGCCTGTGGGAGAGGGTGGGTATTTTTGGTGCGAGGTAATTCTGTTAGAGTCTATTCTAACATATGTGGCAGCTCGAGGCCTGATATTTTCCCCTTCAAATGGAAGGTATAAATCATAGTTTGGGTGAGACTTAGTGCTGTTATACCACCAAGGCTCCTGTACTAGTAAAACATCTATTCTTAGTTCACTTGCGCGGGCTAATGCAATGTCATGCGAGATTTCCCCTCTTCCTACATTAATTGACATGAAATTTAGCATATCCTGGAGGGGGTAGCAACCATCTTGGTTGCCCTTCATAAACGCATTGCATCACCTGTCGAAGGGTCGACAGAGGACGCCAGAATGTTGTCAATATTAATGACCTCAGAAGCTTGACTACTTATTAGTTCTGTATTGTTAATTTCGGTAGAGGCCGCAAGTTCTTCAGCAGCTTTAGCTCGAGTCACCGCCTGGAACTCCCTTTTTCCTGCTTGACGGTATATCTTCAGCTGCTCCTTGGTAGGTGCACCTGATCGAGTTGGGCGTGCAAAACATCTACGACTATCGGAGCGATGTGGACCACCGCAGTTTCTGCACTTAGTTACAGCCCTACATAGCTCTTCGGTGTGGTTAGTTGATCCACAATTTCCGGACGATGGCGCCCTGGAGCAGTTCTTTATAGGATGGTGGCCGTTGCACCGTTTGCAAAATTCTAAAGGTTTTTGTTTTTTAAATTTTCTCGCAATACCAGACTCATCAAATACTCTAAAACTTGATCGAGGTGCTGTAGAGAAATATGCCATCCAAGTTCTATGTGGAGACCCAGGTTTGTTTCCACCATACAGTTTTACGTGAGCTGGTCGTATATGGCAGACCCGCTCGATTTCGTCAGTAAGCATGGATTTGCTTACTTCTACCTCTCCTTGCTCCTTACGGATAGTTGCAGGTACAGTAGGCAAAATAACTGGTATCCAATTGGTTGCAGATTCCAATTTTGCTCCCGATAAGAAGAGCCTATTTCCAGCATTTAGGATGGTTTCGCGAGCTTCTGTACTGCACGGACACAGGGCAAATCCCGAGTGGACAGGCTTTACCTTTCCAAAAAGTGCAGGTGAGATATTCAGGTTTTTGACAATCATTTCACGAATTCCCGCAGGAGACAGCTTGCGCCATTCATGCTCTTGTGGTATTCGAACAAAGAGTCTTTGATCTGTAGTAGCCATTGTAGTGGAATCCTTACTTGTCGACTTGTCTTTGTTGGTCTCGCTTTTGAGCTGCTTTTCTAACAGGCACTAATGTTGTACTAGTGCTCAGAGTTGTCCGAGCTTTCTTCATGCCCTTACGAACCACTGTTGCTCAAGTCTTCTCGCCTGCCTGGGGAAATGCAGGTAATTTTAATGCCTCTTGAGATTTCCCTTAGTTTATAGAAGTGTCCACAAAATTTCGAGGAATTGCAATAGCAAATTTCTTCATGACGTTTTCCTCATTACCCATGCTGGATCCATTATTCTTTTTCGGTCGCGAATGTGAAGGGATTTTTTTTAGGTTGTATAGATGTGAGGGCATTACTTACGGCTCTTATGGTGGACCGAGCACGGAGCGAGAGAAGCGAGCATGAACCGAGCACGAACCGAGCGAGCACGAAGCGAGCACGAAGCGAGTATGAACCGAGCCTACATATGCTCAAGCGATCAATGCCGGACCGTGAAGTAATGTTTTAGTCGGGATTGCTAAACGAAGGCTAGTGTTTCACGTAATTCATGCTAAATAATATCAATGCAGCAATAGAAGTTGCTAGACTACGACCCCTGCAAACTGCTACTTAATGAGCCCTGACAAAAACGCGAATTCGGCGTGGCCGATTTCGCCAGCTGTCCCCCAGTTTTTCAATATCTAATCGGATCGGTGATAAAATGAATCTATACCTCAGCAGGTTAGTAGTATCTCATCACCATCATCACTTTCTAAAGCCTACGTCAACATGAAATTTTGTGCAAATCCGACTAAATAAGCTTGTGTCTAATGTACTTTAAATATATGAATTTCAAGAACCAAGTTCTAGCCATTTATTGTAACAATTTTAGGTCTTTTGAAGATGTAATTCTGCTTGATGTAATTGACGGTTTTAAAGCAAGTTGGTTTTTTCCAAGCACTCAGAGGCTCTAAGTTCGAGTCATAGCTATGTAAAAAAGAAGATCTTGAAGTAAAGAAAAAAGTGATGTCGGAAGAGCCTTCCCTATTTATTTACAAATTGATATCTCTTCACTTCTCTTTCATTGACTCTGTGTTAAAGATTTTCTAATTTCAATCTTTCACCTTATTTCCTTCAATTGATCAGTTCATTTTTGAAATGAGTTTTCCTGCCTAACTAATTAATTAAGGGATCTCATTTGTTGACGCCCGGCTTTCTTGAGACCCAGATATGGTCGGATTTGGAGAGTGTATCGTTGATTGGCTCATAAATTATAACGTACAGAATATTTTTTGTAAAAACTTTCTGAATCTAATAATCATTAGGCGTAATTGATATACAAAAATTAGTAGTCAGCTTAATAAACCATATTAAGTCAAATCTTTTCAAAATTTTATAATCCTAGGATTATCTCTTGAATTTATGATGTATTCTATAAATCTAACTTTTTGTGCTCTAACTTAGCTAGATCAACAGTGCTGAAGGATGATATTATTTGATCTTGTACTTCTTACATCGAGAAGCGGACATTTTTTCCATAAACTCATCTTTGTCCTCTACGACCTCTTTGACGTCTAGTTTGGATATCTAGACCGTTCGTCGAGGTTATATCTAATGAATAAATTCTGTTCAATTGATATGCTTGGACAAACTCCAATGAAGGTTCAAGATTAGTACTATTTTCAAATGTTAGCTGCCTCTTTTTAATCTTAAGCACTTTGACAAGTAGACTTTTTGAATTATTTTTTCTCAGGCAAGTTTATTCAGTCCTAACTAAAAAAATACTGAAAATAATTTCACTTTGAGTTTTCAAAATTTAATGTTAATGACAAAATTCAAAATTTTGTTTCATTTTAACATCTCTAATAAGTCTTAAAACGTCCGAGACCAAATATAGACTACCTGCAATCACAATAGGGCCTTGATCTGCTATAGTTGCAGCCCATTGTAATATACTCAAGACGTTTGATTCGGCGTTATGGCAATGTAATGGATTAATTCCCAATTCATATGCGGCGGAAAGGATATGTTTTGGATCGATAGCTTTGACCCAGGGCATTCGATCAACCGGATTAAATCTCACAACACCAACATGATCCTGACTCTGAATTAAAGGCTGTAAGATTTGGTTTAATTCTTTTCCATCGGAGACCGCAAGGACCCATGTTACATTCTTCTTACCTCCTTTTGTACGTATTTTACGATTCACATAATTGCCCAGTACTTGAGCTGATTGAGCGTTATGAGCTCCATCCAGAAGAGCTGGTTCTTTTCGTTGCGTGATACATTCTATATCTAAAATCTGTAACCGTCCAGGCCACTGCACTTGTTCAATAGCGGGTAATAATCGATGAAGTGGAGATTCAGAAACCGTATATGCGAGATGAAAAGCGGTATAAGCACAAGCCAAATTATCCATCTGATGGGGCTCCAAATCAAGCTGCGAGAATTTGAGGTCATTGAAAAAAGCAGAATCTGTGGAACTGAGGATAATTTCGGTTCCAATTTTCTGCGCGTATTCTTCGAGGACATTTCGAACTGTTTTACTATTACTCTTATCAATTACACATGGTACGCCAGGTCTCATGATGCCCGCTTTCTCTCGCGCAATGTCTTCCACACTATTACCTAGCCACGATTGATGATCAAGTCCAATTTTAGTTATCACTGTTACCGCTTTCTTTTCCATAATATTAGTCGAATCTAGTCTTCCACCTAACCCAACTTCTACCACCCCAATATCAATTTTTTCGCGCGCAAATACCTCAAAAGCGATTGCCGTGATGATTTCAAATTCTGTAGCTTGTATTTCCTCCTTCTGATTTCGCTCCAAAACTTTAGCTTCAGCCTCAAGAAATTCCTGCTTTCCAATTACTCTTTCATTAATCGTAATCCCATCTCGCCGATCTATCAGGAATGGTGATGTAAATCGACCTTCTCGAATTCTACTTGCATGTAACATCGCCGAGAGATATGCACATACTGAGCCTTTGCCATTTGTTCCTGCTACATGTATTCCTTTCCATAATTGTGGCGTATGCCTCAAAAGTTGGCCTATACGATTTAACCCAAGTTCAATCATGCTTGCTTTCGTAAGCGAATGATGAAGCTACACAGAACTCACTGCTTTGCTACTATGTGTTAATATAATGAGCTAACTATGAGGATAGTATTATCTTTGTAATATTGTAGAGTAATTTCTATTATTCTTAGTAAAAGTTAGGGACTGAAATGAGTAAACAATATAATTGTATTTATAGCTATTGTTAAATAGAGGAGTAGAAAATAATTTAATAAAATGATAATGTTTTCTATATACGTAATGGAAGGTATGGTGCTAACATGGTAATAGAGCCGCTAGTTGTAAACGGCAGGTAATATTCGGCCAAGCACGAAAGCAATGCCTGGAAATAATCTGTATTTATCTATGGACCTACAATGGAAAGAAACATTACATCTTTATACATTAAAGGAAAAGGGCTGGTGATTCCGTCTGAGAAAGGTATTCCTAATTGGGATGCACTTTTCTGAGGGATCTGATTTGCTTAGATTGATTGACCTTGACCTTGAGAGTAGGACTATTTTCTCACATTGCGAAGTATTTCACGTGACGTCTCGGAGTTCAGCATTGAACCGTAACAGGCACAAAAAACTGACACGTGACCTTATTTTTAAGTTTAGTTTACTTAAGAGTTCGGAAAACATAAGTATCCCTTCCTAAGAACTTGGGAACTCAGTCCTTCCCGAGTGGTGCAGAGTCTCCATTTGCACTAAGAATTCGACAGGCCATATCTCGAGCCCTAGTATAAGAGGGAGGAAATCCTTGAGTACCCAGGTCAAGTATCCAATCAGCAAGATTATTCTCTTGTTCAAGAGACAATCCTTGCGATTGTTGCTGAGAAATCCGTTGTGATGTTCCACCTGCAAGCCGATCACGTAATGTTGTTGGTATGCCACACGCGACAGCAACTAACTTTACAGATAAAGTTGGGATCTCATCTAAATCTTGGATAGCTTTTTCTACAGATTTCTCGCGTGAAAACATAACGAGTTTGATTTGGGTTGTGAATAGTAAGATATATTGATAGGCTAACACAGAAAATAATAAAATCAGGATAGTGGAGATGGAGTGGTGACGGATGTGGGGGGGTCGAGTCTAATCTTTATCTAGTACCTACTGATATCCCTTATTATATTCTCATACCAATAGCATAGGTGTGAGTCGATCCATTACAATTCTATGATAATCATTCTTATATTATCTCCCATAGTGTACTTGGTTGATGGGCAATTAATGATATCTGGCCGACTGTAGCAGAGTTTATAATTAAGAAGAGATATTTATTACCAATCTTTTCATTTTTAGGAAAGTGATATAACGTACTTTATCATCACCCCGATCACTTCCCCCATACCCTATAACTCTAAAATATAATTAAGCCATCAACACAATATATAAAATTAACTATAACTATTCCGAATTGGTAGAGATAAATACATCATTAGCTTCTTGACAGGTTTAATTTTTATGACCAGTTATTCCGCAAGTGCCATAATGCCGTAACATAGATCACCACTTGGCTGGCCATTTTTTCCCACTGAGTACATCTAAACTTCAACATGTGTTTTCTCCCGCCACAATAATAATAATGACTATCCTTGAGTCCCGAATTATTCTAGCGATCAATGAAAAGCAAGCGAATCCAAAACTAAGCATTCGATATATTTCAAAGCAGTTCGAAGTTCCGCGAACGACCTTGCAAGATAGAACAGCTGGACGAACTCCTCAGGTCGACCGTCACCACAGCCAAATGATTTTAAGCAAAAGCGAAGAAGATGCAATGACTCGATATATATCCGAGCTAGATTCAAGAGGGTTTTCGCCCCGGGGGGCTGATGTGGAAGATATGGCGAATCTCCTGCTGGCTATATTTAATTGCCTCACATTTTGAAGAGCCTTCCCAGAATGCTTTTCGCGTAGAATTTACTCATTCACCTTCTTTTGAGCTAGAATGTCAAGTGCAGTCTCTACTATAAGGGCCTCCCCTTGACGAATACGCGCCTTTTTAATTCTCCAGCGCTTGCAAAGGGCCTCGTTTGCTTTGCGAAGAGTACGGAACTCAGCAGCTAAAAGAGTGTTGTCATGAGCTAATAGCTTTGTACCCTTCACCAATGCAGCAACTGTCTTTAGTATTGGTGTTGGAGAGCTTCCCTGATGGCCGCCGATTCGATCTTTGACGAGAATTGTCTGCAAAAGAGGTAACGCGGCGTCTGGGAGGTCCAAACGATGATATCTGTAGAAATGGGAGGGGTCGGTATTGGAATCTTAGGCTTGTAATATAGCTCTGATAAAACCGCTTGAGAATTAGAGTGTAATAAACCAGCTCCGCGGAATCTAGCCTGACCATTTTGGATTGTTATTGATTGTTCGTGTGCTGCCTTGAAAGTTATGGAGAATTCAGCCTTTATGACATGGTTAATATGAGATTTGATAAATTCTTCGATTCAATGACTTTGCATCCGCTTTAAGATACTAAAACATCCGATATCCATTGGCTGGGTTATATGAGAGGAATGAGAAGGTAATCCGAGAGGTTATACTATGGGACTTGCAATATTCCTGGAAAGCCGCCGATTCATGGCTATCATGCCTATCGAGAATCAAAATCTGATAAGGGATCCTTGCTCACAAAGCTGTGTGCCTATCGAAGTGTTTAATCCAATCTAGACCTGTCTCATTATTCGTCCCTCTATTACTGGTAGGTTTTATAACCCAATCGAGGAAGGCTGTTCCGGTATACCAATTAGCAAGATGATATTTTCCTTGAGCCACCAAAAAAGCGGGATGCTTCCTTCTTCGCCGTTAATACAGATAATAGCTGTAGCCCATTCCCGATTACTGGGCTAAATTGCCTTGCTTCGGCCGCGTCGATCAGCGCGTGTACCCACTATTCCGAGGCAGATAAAACCCATTATAGAGCCTATTTCGTCGAAGTTGTAAAAGTCGCCGACTAACACACCGTATTTCATGCCCATATTCTGTGCCAGCCAGAATCACGCGCCGATAATCTTAGAATCTTCGGATAAGGCTCTTTGAAAGTCGTATACGCGATTGAAACGCGTCTTTACCTCTGGACGGCGTTGTACGAATCGAAGCGCCCACAGCTTTCCGGTATGTTAAGATTCTCGAATTTCTAGCAGATAATTTGCTATATCTTCCATACCAGCTAGCTGAGGCCCAAATCCTCTATCATCTAGATCAGGTATATATCGAACAAGAGCCTCCTCTTCTAGTTCGCTCAATTTATGGTTTACTAGGTGGCGATCGCGGATTTAGGTGTGGCCACTCGTTCTATCGGAGATTGTTGATTAAGGTATATTATTTCATGGCATATTTCTCTCACATTTAGGCGCCAGCATTAATTCAAAAACTCCTAACTTAAGAATCTTAAATATGATAGCTCAAGCATTTGTATAAATAAACTTTTTTTAAAAAAATTATTTTTCACAATTAGATTACGACAGTTTGGGAATAGAGTGATACAACGATTATTAAAAGCTAACTCTACTTTCTTAATTGTCTCTGATAAAATGCTAGTTCTTCACCCTCCAAAATGTATCCATCACACCGACCGCTTTGACCAGGTCTTGAGGCAACAACAGCAAATAAGCGACCAGCCTCAAACTGTTTCTCAAGGGCAGGCTCAATTTTTCCAAGCTTGGTAAATCGTTCAGCATGCTTTTTCTCGACCGAATTACTTTTCTTTTCAGGAGCAGTGACTTCCTGGCCTGCCTTTTGTTGACGTCTACGACCTAAGTTTTGACCATAATGTGCTTCGTACCATTGTCGGAAAGGTGCAGCATCAACTTGGACGATAGCGGACTTAGTGAGGGTGTTTGTTCGAACGAGTTCGTTGTTAGATGGATGGTATGCTACCACGATGACACGAACTTTGCGGGATACACCTTCAGATGCCCATGAGAAGTTGCCTGAGTCAAGACGAAGCGCACGAAATTTTCGGTTACCACCTCTTGTCCGGACAAGATGAATTCTCTTGGGTCCAATTCGTGTGTTGGATTCCTGTCGTCCGGCTTCGAAAGCGCGCTTCTTCCCTGTAATGTTCTTTAGATTTCAGGTCGGAACATGTGTTTTTAAACACATGGGCTTTCTACTACGCACGGTAATATGATCGTTTTGCACCAGAGGCAGATCGTTTATGTCTTGAGTCTCGAGATATACCCATGGCTGCCTATTCGATCAGAAATACGTCAGCAATGTTATGCAACCATTAAAATAATATCCCTTTGAGAATTTCCGTTAAAAGACTTATATTAAATTCAAATGAGTTGGTGGAAAACTTTCAGGATAACTAGGATTTTGAGCCGTTTTCAAATTTTTTCTGCTTAACTATGCGTTTCGAATCACAATTCTGAGGTACAAATTCCCTCTGAACTCTGGAGAGCTAGATTTAGATTTTAACTTACTTAAATACTTGAATAGATACCGTCCGCTAAGTAACAGGATCGAGAGCTTTTTGTTGAAGCGTTTTTTGGGTTCGGACTGAAGGTCGGGATATATATTTGTGCGCATGACTTTTTTAAATCTAGCATTTCTAAGCGAAAATTTATGACAAGTCACGTGACCCAGGAGCTTCTCAAGTACCTGCTCTTATACACAGAATGCAGTCAATCATTAATTTCTCCTATTTAAAGATTTACTCTTTCTGTTTAGACTATGTTAGTAGCTGTTTTAAGCAATCGGATGAGCAGAAAACATTTTCTCTGAGTATTAAATTTATTACATGGTGATAGGTGGAGTCCGACCTCTTGGTGTCAATCCTTGAATCTTGAATGTTCCCAATCTGTTAGTGATATCGAGGGGACCATTGGCATTTCTCCAGGCTGATAATCTTATACCTTGAGAACTTAACTTAATATTATTAGCGATCATAGACATGTAATTCGAGTTGCAGAATTTAAGCGAAAGTTGCAGACAGGAAGCTGACCGGACTGTTGATACATCGACCTAAATCAATTGTTGACATAAAAGTTTAATTTAGGGAAAGTTTAATTTATTTCAGAATACTTCATCGACGTTAATTCAAGATAGCTCAAATATTCTTCTTGTTGGAATCAATTAACTTGATAATACCTCCAAGATTTCCCATGCTCTGCTTCACTTTAATGGAGAGGGACAAAATGCTGACTAATGGATGACGGTACTAAAGCAAAATTTTGGGACCCAAGATATAGATAAATAAGATTATCCGCATTCGTGGCCACAGGCAAATTACTCAAAGGCCTCTAGAAAAGCGGTGGTTTGGATGGACCAGACATTACTAGCCAGAACAATTATACTTAATCGAAATGACGCTAATATGTTAGAAATAGAAGTTTCTGAGTCTGAATTTAGATAGCGATTGTCTGGAACTTCAGCTCCTATCTCTCATGTTTCTAACTTGCTTTATGCTTAAATTTTCAAGCGAGAGTCCTACGAAACGCTAACAAAGTACATTACTTGAGCCAGAGTGTTGTGGAGCTCAACATGCGGGAAGAGAGCCTGATAGAGAGACCAGGTATTTGACCTAGGTCGTCCAACAATTGTCCAAGGTTTTGAATATATAATACGAATAATCAGTAAAGTTGAAGGCAATTAAAAACGGCATCATATGAGTGACATTCCCAGTAAATGCAGATTAAAAGGTAAACTCTACTGTTTAGTCTCTACAAACTTTGTATTTATATAGGCCATATGCAATAGCTGCGTGGAAATCACTATCACAGATTAACCCAAGTCTTTTGTATACACAATGATAATCGTTATATTCTATGGAAAACTATATACTGCTACGAAATATATGTTAAATATTTTACCACCAAAGCCAGGTTATCCCAACTCACTTCGGAGTTTCTTCTGCTAGATAGATTCTATCGCGACATGAATATATATATATATATATTAAAACCTCTATCAATATTAGCAATGCCTATCTCTACAGTCTCTAGTGCATGTTATGTTGCGAGTCAAGATTTTCAGGTTTGCGAAGCCCATTATTAGCACAAATACCCGATAAGTTTCACGATGAGCTCAATGCGCCGGTGTCCGTAATCTATTTACTTTTTGAGTATACTGAAAAAAACATGATAGCACCCCGTCCACGACTTCAGAGAATTAGAAGTTATAATAATTGCGATGCTATTGGTCATTACGCTCCTACGTGCCAATCGGCGTTATGATGTTATATCATCTAATATCCAGTCCCGTATATCTCAGTTTTGCCTTTTGAGCTTCAGCCAAATATCTAAAAATTTATAACATTAGCAGGATATCAAATTAAGTAGACTATCAATGAAAATGTTTGTCCTTCGAATTTCTTCTACATTAAAGAGTAATGTCTGTTAAAAACCGATAATATGGCTTGGTGGGCGATGGACTGAAAGTTGGTGTTGTTGATCTGAGTAAGAACACAATATTTTCGTTTTATATGATCAATCCCAGACATGAAAATAGATTTAAGAGAAAGAAGCTCGAGTGGAAATATCAGATGTTTCGTGACATTTCCTTTAAAAGCTTTACTCATAAAACCCTTATATAACCCAGTCCTTTGCAGATTACAAAACTCTTTACACTTAACTTGAATGCCAAACGCCTTAATTATAGTATAATTCATTATCGTAAAACTACCGTACAATTATCCAGCCAATACTCCAAGAGTAATAATTAATTTATACAACCTAAAGGATATTAAAATAATGATCACAAAATCAACTCGCAATTAGTTCAGCAATTCGCCTTTCAATTTCCGGTACCTGCCGTAGTCGCATCTCTAATTCCTCTTTTTCATCCTCTAATTGAAGTCGCTTCTCAGCATCTAATTTTGTGAACACGTAGCTGCCTTGGCCATCAAATTGCAAGATTTTACTGTGATACTTCCAAAGACTTCGACGGTGGGAGACAGTCATGAGCGTTATTCCTAGGGCCTTTACATGATCGTATATTATCTTTTCCATCTCTAATGTAACAGAAGATGTGCATTCATCCAGGATCGCATACTTAGGTCGATTGTAAAAAAGACGAGCCATAGCTACACGTTGTTGTAAGCCGACACTGAGCACATCTCTCCACTCAGCCTCAGTGTCCCAACCTTGAGGAAAACTGTCTACTAAATGGACAAGATCTAAAATTGACATAATTTTTGTAAGGTCTGAGTCTGTGATCCCTTTCCTACGCATCTCAAGATGTGAGTCCGGATAAATTATTTGCTGTCGAAGTGTGCCTGCAGATAGATATGGACGCTGAGGGACATAAAAGACCTGTGATAGAGGTGGTTTGCGAACCTTGCCGCCATATACTGGCCATAAGCCGCCCAAAATACGAAAGAGTGAGGATTTGCCACATCCATTAGGTCCAAGGACTAAGAGATGAGTTCCTGGCTTCATGGAAAAAGAAAGAGCTTGAATGAGCACAGAGCCTCCAGGTGTGATTATTGGGCTAAAAGAATTGTTAGTATCATTTTGATTTAAGGGAAAACAACATACACGTCAACAAACTCGACATCATCGCCTTCTATGACTTCTCCTCTCTTTTCCATGAGTTCCATTATCTCATCAGAACTAGAATCTGATACAAGAGTCTTTTCGAAATGTCCATTCTTTATATCAGACATTACCTCGAGTAATGTAGCTACACGCGAGGTATAGCCTGCAAGCTCCGTTATTTCCTTATATGAAAACATTACACGACCAAACGCGTCAGAGCTAGAAAGAAGGAGGCGGCGATTAGTAACAAAACTTTCGGTTCTATCGCCCATAGTCTGGGTGCTCGAGCCAGGAATCTCAAAGAACACCGGAATACTGCAAAGGATAAGACCCAAAGCTCCCCAAATATACTTTATGATGAAATCCTGAGTAGGCTTAGTATACTAGTTGTTCAAGCTAAAAATCATATTTACCTCCATAAAGCCATGAGTGAATCGCCGACGGAGTATGTAATTTACATGCTTGATTAGAGTGAAGTAAGCTTTATCTAATGTGTCTTTTTCTGCCTCTTGTCCGTTATAAAGTGCTATTTCCTCGCTGTAGTCGATAATTCGAGAGTGCTCAAACCTGAACTCTCCTTCTAAGCGTGCCTCATTGGCTACGTATTTGCCAAACGGAGGAGTTAAAGCCCGCATCAGATTGGCCGATAACTGCACTAGTAGTGACATGAAAAATAACCCTAAAGTAATAAGTATCCCGTAGAGTTAGTAACGGGTGACAAACCTTCCCCTCCCACATTCTGAGACAAGATGTAGTTATAAATTAACATGTCCAAAGTAGGCTTTGCCAAGTTCCCGTATAGTTCAGCTAAACTGTTTGAAAACTTACTTACATCAACCGTAATTAGTTGGTCGGCATTTTTTATTCGGTCATCAAGTGCACTTAGGGAGTAAAAAGTCATATTGCTTAGATATTCATCGTGGATGTGATTTGTTAGTCGTGTCCGATACTGCAATGAGAGTTTGCATTGATGGTACGAAAGCTATGAAATTCAGCGTTTTTTCCTGTAATACATATAAAAGTTTTACTAGCCATAGAGTTTGTAATAGTTGCTGGTATGGCGATAAGCATCCACCAGATTATGCCAAGCACAAAATCTCTTCCTTTACCTCTAACAAGACTACTGACTAGAGCACCATCCATTGCAGCAACTTTCAGCGATATGAGTGTTCGAATTACTAAGAGTACACTATGATTTATCAATAATCTCATTTCCTTACTACGCCATCCCGGTACACAAATCTTCAGGAGCCGGAAAAGGTTCCTAAAAAACTCACGATTGAGCTCCACTTTAGGTCTCTTGTTTGGCTCATTGTTTCCACTGGTAACAGTACGGCGTTGTATAGATAATTGCGATAGAGCAGCTTCTTTTTGTTCAGCTACAGCAGCGTGAATTCGATTGAGGAGTGTTAAGAATAGAGTAAAGTAGATAGTGCGCGATATTTTGGTTCGATGTCGTAAATAGAGTGTCGTGAACTCTCTCAACAACAGTTTTAATGTTCGATTTGTTAATTGAAGAGAGAGCTTAGATTGAGCTGCCATTCTCGGAGACCAAATGCGGGGCAGTTAGTCGCTGGAGACTTCACAAGAGCATAGCCGAGCACAGATTTTGTGTCATCCAGCGATTCTCTGATTGATAGGTCTGCAATAGTTAGTATAATAACTACTCTATGATATTGGGAACTAATTGTATTGATATGATTAGACACTACTAAAGACTATGTTCTGCTGAGTGCGTGACTGTTGATAGGCCCGGCCGTGCTAGTGACATGTGATATAATAAGTACCCCTGAAGTAGATGACGATCTCGGGCCACCTTTCTATAATTTATATCTTATTCTATCTTACTATCATGATAATGCTCCTAACCTGTGGAGCTCATAGGATTCTTTACTGGAGCCATTCAGTCTTATCATGAATGATTTATCAAGATAGAGCTAATTCCTGGTTCTTTTTCAAGAATTTTCGGACCTAGTGTTTATATGCCATGTCTTTTTTCCAAACTGAGTCCAGTTTATGCAAGATTGACGGCGTAACATATATGTTTCAATTTATATGATATTCCATTCTTAATCAATATTTAACTGTCAGAATAGGAAAATTCTGATTGTTGATTTACCATTATGTTAAGGCGTAATTGCTGCCGCGTCGCGTCGCATCAACTCGTTAGATCTCGTTTCAAATGAAAGAATAAAGGAGAGGGGGGAGACATGATTATTTCAACGTATATATTTTAGTAATTGAGTAAGTTGAATGGCAAAATCACGTCAGTCCTGAATTAGAAAGCCTATTACAAAGCTTGAGCATCAGCACAGATTAAACACAACTTTAGTGAAGCATGACTGAGCAGCCGTTATCGATCTTTTAAATGATACCGATGAAGTTATTGAAGGGTTTATCAGCAATGGAATCGAAATATAGATATCGGATGAACAGGGACTTTTAAGATGACTTCTAACAATTTACAACCGTACCAGAATTCTTGCGTCCTGGTATGAATCAGAACCCTTGTATTTTATATAATAAACAAAGTAAGTGGTTTATCAACAGCTCTAGATATGAACGAAAAAGAAGCTTTTGAATAATTGAAATTGAAAATGAACATGAAATACAGACTGGATAATTTTTTCTAGTATTGCCTATAAATTGAGGCAGAACCACTATTTTTTGACTCGGAGACAGAATTTAAATAAATAAAGAGCAACACTTAAATAAAAGAAAAGAAAGATTATAGATTGTTAATGAATGAACTCCGCAGTTAAGACTAGCGTGAGGGTAGATGTTACAACTGCCTCTAAAAAGGACATAAACTAGCCTGTGTCCGAAGAAATAAGGTGTAGACTTTTAAAAACATTACGGAATTTGAATCTTATGAAATAAACGAGATTTTTAAAATTAATTACAGTACTAGTTCACCCTTTGAATTTTCAGAGACGGAAGACTAGGAAACTCTAGTAATAGTCGCTACTGGTAGTGCCTCTGTAAATTTCATGTGTCTAAAGAAAGGATTATAAATCAATTTACTGCTTTAGAGGATAAACATGATCAAATGGGACACAATAAAACCATTATTTCCTGTAATAGCAAAAAAACAAATAAAAATTTAGTTGGATAAAAAGCGTTCCTTGATTGAGGAGCACTTTCCAACTTCGTTATACAGAAATTAACGCAACGTTTGTTAAAATTATACAAATAGAATGACTGCCTGGTATATACTAGAAATGCAAACAGAAGTAAGAGTGTGAATAGGAATTGTCATTTTTTTTTTATATTACTATTCCAGAGAGTCATAAGACACTTTATATATCTTCCTGAACTAGAAATATGAAACGAAACAATCCAGGATGTTTATAAACACAAGGTCCCAATCTCAGATGGCTACTTTCCAATCCCAGCTGGATCATTATAAAACTTTAGTTAGTTCAAGTTTCAACAACGTCTAAATATTAAAATAAAGAAATTAAACAGCTAAATAAAAATATTTGACAACCAAGACAATCAGGGAACGAACGAATATATAGAAGAATATACAGAATTACCATTAATAATTGGAGAATACCATGAGACAATCCGTTATTACTTAATAAAGAGTTATGGTCGGCATCGGATTTTTTTGGGACATCATTGATTCTGAATACACGATTTTAGCTTGCAGCTAGGACAAGGTACAATCGCATTTGATAGCACTTATTGTACCAGCTACTGTAATTCTGGCGGGAAAAAAGTGATTGCAAATGCATTCAAATCACCAAACATTGCAAATTAGACATGCAAAATCTGAAATTATTCATTCAGGAAGTTTAGATAAAAATCCAACCGCACCGTTATCTTTAAAGAAAAAAAAAAAAAAAAATGGACCACTCATATAAACAGAAGGCTCATGATCATACTTGGCCGTAGAGCTTCTGAGCTTCTAATATACGCCTATCTAAAAGCACGCTATCGGTTGAAATAAATAGCCTATCAATCTGAAAGCAAACCCTTTTTTCTTTACGACTCGCTAGTTTTAAAATTTATGTGTTACCTTTGTCAAACTTGATTACAAACATTGCTTTGTCTAAGCTTCGCTTAGAAACTCTATGTCCCTGTGTCCAAACATAGTGACACGACGAAGATCCGTTTGAAACATTAAAGAAATAAACAAGATTTCTCAAAAGAGCTTAAAGTGAGTAAGAATTTTTCACTTTATCCTTTCTTTCTGTTAAAAATACAATAACATATAATAGTCATTCCTTGTCGAAAACACAAATGGAAATACTGTTAGAATGCTAGCAATATTTCCAACAAGACCGAGACACAAAGTTCTAGGAAAAAAGAAGTCGTCTTGTTGTGAGAAAGGAAAAATGCGTCGTTATATGAAAAGGAGAGGGCCATGTTTCAAAGAAGGATAAGAGCGGGAATCTGCTTACTTACCTACCAACACAAACCTCCGAAAGTTATTACCCTTTTAAATTAATTTGTCATCAGTCTTTGTCAAGGTTTTAATCTAGAAGAAGAGTTCAAAAAAATATTATAAGAAACTCAAAGTGCAATATCTTGAGGGCTATTTATAAATACACATGAGAGTTCCTTCTCATGTTTATCGGCTCATCACATCTAAATTTTCTAATCTATACAGTTCTGAGTCTGATATTTGTGTTGGTTACCTTTCAGGACCAAAGTATTCTCGTGGACACTCAGGTGTACTTGGTGGAGGTAACTAGTTCATGTCAGGATCACTAGGGTAGAAACATGGAAGGTGTGGAACAAATTAACATTCCCTAAGTTCGGTCATATTTATAAGGGGCCCATTATAAAAGTCACATGAATAGAGGCATACAAGTCTGAAGACCTGCCAGGTTTGCTGGATAGGAGCCAAATGATTTTTATGTCTCGAGTGAGGCAGGTAATTAATTATACTGCCTCGACTCTACCTGGGAGACCAACCCGAGTGATTTACTACTAAGCCATCTGTCCCTATCAGATAGCTTCGTTACGTCTAGTTTTTCGGCAAGGATGTAATCATAACTTGATCTAACAATCATAGTCACATACTTAGTCCCCCCCTTAGTCTTCAATTCTAGCCTTACCTCGAGAATACGATATGCAAAGTCACATGCTACTCCATTGACCTCCTAAGCTGACAGGTCACAAATAAAGTAAAGGCCATTAAAAAACTCGGAAATGATAGAAGCATGAGGTTTGGACGTAGCGGTAGCAGTCCTCTCATTAAAACTATTTATGGTACTTTTAACTCAGATGACCAAAAAAGTCCGAGCTTGAGATACAGTGAGGCGGCGGTTGTGAAGTGGCGAATGTACTAAAGTCACTGCACAGACACATTACAATACCACAGAAAAAAATTGTATTTTCCTATGAGCCGTGTACAATGCACATACCCTATAGCAACGGTTGAAATTGTAGGTGGAGCCACTAGTAGGGGTATGAGCGAGATGATCACATCCCGATTAAGAATGATCTGCTACCTAATAGACTTTATCCCCCCTACTTATGAAATTTCTTGGCAAAAAATGTATGGAAAACTCATCCAACACAGAAATTGTATATGGGTCAATTCTTCTAACTTAAGCCTAATCCATACATGATCTGCTGCATAAAATCTTATGCAATCATACCATCAAAATTTACAACTTGACAGCTGGAGGAATAGTTTAAACAAAGATTTACAAATAGGATCAACAACTGCAGGTTAAAACCTCAGTCCTCAGTACTTTGTCGGGCCCTCATCAGCATCTATAACCGCCTTACATCCAGACAGCATAGCCTCAATAAGTTTGACAAAGTATTTCGACCACACAGAGTCCTACGCTTCCTTCACAACCAGTCGAAGTCCATCTCGAGATCGTTGTCTTCCGCTACCCAGACTTGGATAGATAAGCCAAATATAATCTTCCATGCTATCCCAAACAGCCTCTCTCGGATTAAGGTCTGGGAAGTTAGGAGGCCAAGGAATTGGAGTACTGACTCTCTCCCCCATCTCTTCCATCGTCTTGGCTCCTGTGTGAGGAGGAGCGTCGTCCTGCATCACGGAGAGCCAGGGCCACATAGAGACCCTCCCATCAATAAGAGGTACTATTCTCCAACAGTGTTTTCCAGAATCAATAGAGCCTCATTTTTTCTCCCAAAATAGGCAGAGACCTTTTTCCGGACCTGCAAAACAAACCCTGGACATCCAGCCGATACCACTTCTCATCTTTTCACCTACACAGTTGATATCGCATTCTTCACCAGTCTAAGGTGGAGTTTAAATCCAAGAATAAAATACATGTGATGAGCGAAATATTCCCGTCTCTAGAGATCTATTCTCTTGAATGCTCACGATTCTTTTCTCAGTATTTGTCGGTCCGAAGTATGGACATCCAGTGCTCCACAGTCCAGTGAACGAGGGCTTCAACTCATTTTTGGCGAACCCTCTTGGCCAGTTCGGATACCGGAGGTCTCTTGCAGCAGGGTGGCGCTAATAAGCGCTTTTCCGAAGCTCACTCTGAATAACTCTTTTACTGACACTTAGATGTCTAAAGAGACTAGCGGCGAGTTTGAGATATATCATTCTTCGATTTATTGAGGATGACTTCACCAAATTCCCTGTCCCGTCGAAATCTTCAAAAGATAAAATCGGCGAACGATCTTTTATTTTTTTTTTGTCATGACGTTGCCGCAGCGCAGCGCAACGCGTAGCTAACTTGACGCAAAGATAATTTTAATTGATTAGAACTTTCCCAGTTATTACTAAGTAAATGTGCGACGATGAGAATAAGCCAACGAAAGTTATGAAACTGTATGGAAAATTGATTGTGTATATATTTCGCCTGATGATCCAGGCTTAGAATATTGTCAGAGTTTACTGGCTCTGCACTAGCAGGCTATGTCCCCTGAAGCGAGAAATGCCCCCACTTAGACCCACCTACAATTTCTACCGTGACCATAGGGTAGCGATTTAACAAATATTAGCCGTAATAATTAGACCAGAATTTCGACTAGAAAAACTGAAAAGTTGTGCACAACTTTTGCATACAACCCCGTTTTTTGCGCCCCGGTGAGACGTAAATTACATGCACGATCTGTACTCACATTGCCCATCGAAATCATCAAATTCACAACATGTTCAGGCACTAATCACTATATCTTGATCAATTTTTATTCAATTAAATTATTTTTCGTTGAAATGTCTGTCGCATTCATCTTTATGCTTTATTATCTAATTTTTAGAAACTAAAAAGGTTCTTCTCAACAGGGATTCGCTTTTCTATTTTGATTCTACGAGTAGAAAAATCACTACTTTTTGTTTTCTTCATAACTTTCGCTTTCCCATGCATATTTTAATGAAAAATATTTCACTAGACCATAATCTCAAAAGACAGTAATTAGATCTATTTTAAATTTCAAGTTTCAAATTTGAAAATAATGATATTAGGCTCCGAAGTCAAGTGTAGAGAAATGTTGGCATTTTCGTGAAGATCGAGATGACAGATCGTGCATGAAATTCACGTGTTGCAGGGGTTAAAAAACGGGGCTGTTTGCAAAAGTTGTGCACAACTTTTCAGTTTTTCTAGTCGGAATTCTAGTCTGACTACCTCTATTAAATGGTTATAGATTTTCAGCGAATCACTTAGTGCATACGCTAGCAAACTCTGGGCGATTCCAATTATACACACATTGCTGTGCTAATGTAGTGGCAGTGTCTATATTGTTTTCAAGGGGATGGCATTCAGAATAAAATAAATAAATAGATAAACTTACGTTGACACTATTTCTAGTAACACATTATTAACTCGATTTTACGAAATTAATTTTCAATGTTATAACTTTTTAGAAAAGTTAAGATATTTAAAATTTATCATCATTGAGAAGATGTCTTCAAATGCGATAAGTCTGCCCTAAATTGGTGCATCATCATCCGTTCTTACTGTCAAGGTTCACGTAGAATTAGCTTCACGGGGAATCTTTAAAAATCCCTCAGGGTCGGATGGTAGTGTGGTATGCCATCCGGGCCCTTCTCCTAAGTAGAGTCTGGGTAGCCTGGGCACCTACCCCACTTGAGACGGGAGATGGCTGGTTCGAATCCAACAGACCTAACCACATTTCGCGTGGTGGATATTTACAGGATGGTGGAGGCATGTCTGGATAATCCAGGGTTTGTAATTTCCTTGGATGGATGTTAACGGTTGAGGGTTGACCAATGGCGAAGAAAAAGTGATTGTACTTCATAGTGGCATTTACAAATGGAATCTGAGGCATGAGTGTATCTAATGAAAAAGTTGAATCATCTAAAATGTAAATAAACACTGTCACTGTGTCATAGCCTAGAGGCTGCATACACGTTAATTGAATTTAAAAAAAAAAAAAAAAAAAAAAAAACCCCCAGTTTCTGGTAAAAATCCCTCATCCAGGGATAGAGTGGATCCATGCTGCTAATTCGAGGCTCTCACTGGCTCTCCTTACAAGATTCAGAAAGCTCTTACGGACTAGCTTTATACGTTGGTATCTATGTAAATAGTTGCTGTTGTTTACTTTCTCCTCTTAGATATGTTTGAATTCCATAAATTGCACTGGGTTAATTGTCTCTCTGTCTCACTGCATCGTGACAACATATATATAGCATCAATGTGGATACGACTGCTGTTCGCAAAAGATTATTTCCGCAACACCGTCGTTTGACTTTACACTCATTCTATTCAACACTGATCCCCACTCAGCATGTCTCTCGCATTCCCTCAACAGGCTTCCTATAGCACCTTGGAAGAAGCCTAGACTGCTATCGACATCTATGCACGTGCGCAAGGTTATGCTGTTCGTGTTCTGCGTCCTATGAAAGATGAAACCGAAAAGACGGCACAATCAAAGGTCAGACACTGCAATGTTCGCAGGCAGCATTCCTCTTAGGAATTCAACAACTCGCAACAGTTCTAGTCGGAAGACCGATTGTTGTTTCTGCGTATCAGTTCACTTTAAGTAGGCAACAGCCTGGACGATTGTGGTTGACTTCCCAAACCACAACCATGAAGCTATTGCGCACCTATCAGCACACCCTAAAGGCAAAACCTGAGCAAGTAGAGAAAAATTGTGCGACGTTGTCTATAGTAAATTTTACATTGACATAATAAATCTTGATCCCAAATCCGTATTTGACTTTAGCCCGCACTTCTCACACTAACACCTATATCCTTTAATCCGGAACAACTAAACCAGGTATTTGTACCTAACATCACTTATCCAATTGAGCTCACTTCTCTTTATTACAACGATGCGAGGGAAGAATTAAACGAATTTCCGGATGATGGCGGCAACGGTTTTGCCTGCTCGATTTCAACAACCAGAATATCAAAATCCAACGACAATCATATCGTTTTGAGAGTTTATTTATGTTGTGGTCTTGGTCGAGGATATGAGGAAAAGTCAGTGCCTGGAAAGAGAAAGCATAGATATGGCTCTAGGATGATCAATTGCTTGCGTAAAGCTACCTTCTTCCGTCTCAAGGGGCGCGTAGAGTGGACTCTTGTGGTGACAAATAAATTATCACCATAACCATGACCATAAGCCAAGCGAAGAACTTTCACTTTCTCAATTCCAAAAACTTAATTAGGAGCCCTGCAAATCATTGCGGATACCGTCCGAAACGAGGCTACATCAAGCCTCATCTTAACACAACTTCTCGAACGAAGCTATCGCACTAACATGATAGATGTAAGTTTAAAGAGGGATCTTTAGGCGAAGAAGCTAAAGCTTATGCACTTTTCAATGGGCTTGAGAGGAACTTTAGGGTGAGGAAGCGCATCTAGTCTTTTCTCACATTCCCCCGATAGTGAGTATTCAATATAATACGTTTTTTTATTGATATATAGTATCAGCTGGAGACCATCTGGAGCATCTTTTTTTCACCCACATATTTTCAATTGAAATGCGGAAGGGACATCCGGATGTTCTTATACTTAACTGCGTCTATAAAACCAATGCTTTCAACATGCCTTTCCTTCACATCGTAGGTATTAAAAGTATGAAGTTAGTTACGAAACTGCCTTTTGATAACTTTTTAATGAGCAAGAACTAAGTTATAAATTTGTTTTATATTTTTATATGAACTGTTTACTTTCGTAGGCCGTCTACTGCGTTGTTTTATTACGGATAATAAAAAGGCCTTCAAAATGCATTAACAAGTTTCTTTCAAGAAGTGTCTCAACGACTATTTCAATGACATTTGTCAAAAAATCTAGAATTTAGAATTTAGAGTAAATAGCATGTGGACTCTTAAGCTAGTCACTAAGCAAGAGCAAAGAGTACTTGTAAATTGCCGATAGACATTCCAAATAAAATTTTAGGACCTTCACTTGGCCAAAATTAAGGATCTCCTTGATGAAAAATGGAACCAGCTCGGGATGGAGTATCACCCTGTGGCTCATTTAGTTACAAACTACACCAGAAATTATATTTTGCCAGTACAGCTTGAGTGGGCTGTCTGAAATTGTCAGTATAGGCTTTCATTCGGCCAGACCTCTACGTCCTCTTTAGAAGGGTCTCATTATAGATTAAAGTCTTTCCTCAAGAAAAAGGCCATTCTTTTAATATACTCTGTTGCCCAAATAGTATAAGCGTAAGATTTTCTTATGCATAAAATTCTATAGTTTTAAAATTGTGCCGTCGTTTCTTTCCATTAGTTTCAGTTTTTCATAGTTGTTCTTGTCTACTGTGGCGATCATGTCAAAGTTCAGCGAGAATCTTCTATTTCTCGCTCTGAAATAGCAAACGAGGAACTCGGAGAGCGTTGAAGCCGCTTTTCCATGTGATGTCATACTAAGGGATTCACCGAAAATCTGGAGCCATATTAAATACTCTTCAAATTGCGTGCTTGGGAGTAAACGTTTGTTGAGGTCTCAATCTTGATATTAGTCAGCCTGTTCAACCTCTGTAGGGCTGTTTGGTCTCGCCCACTTTAGTCTCTAAAGTGGACCAATAATGATTGAGTGTAGACTGACTCTAGCTTGCTTCGTGCCAGAGTGACAGGGAAGTAGCATAGAGAGAATAGGATAGGGACGTAAGGAAATAAGGAAATTGACTAAGAATCCTAAAAACTCGAAACAAGAAAGCAAAGCGGATCTTAGAAATATAAGAACCAACATACAGCAAATCATCGTGTTTTTCCGCGGTGAGAAAATGACTATTGCTGGTTCAATTTATTTAATGATTATTTGAATTTAAAAATGATTGCCAAATTCTCATATATTTAACTAATAATAACTGGGCGAGTTAAACTACTTATTTTCTTTTCTGTATAATTTCTTCATACCTTCCTCTTGATAAAGTTGTTCTAGCTTATGTTTTAGCAAGGTAAAGCTACTCCCTGAATATATAAATCCCCGACTAATGTTTCCATTGTTGGTGAAATGCTTGCACAAGTAACCACATGAGATACCAATTCCTTTTTTCCCAGTTAAAGTCGACTCCCCAGTTATCAACGATTACAGACGAAGAAGAGATATTGAGAAAATAGAAGGATGGCTAAACTGAGGTGAATGAAGTTGACAAGTCTTTTTTACTTGCTTACAAATTTTCCCTTTATGAAGAGCCTTCACTCTTTTCTTTAGCACTTAGTCTTCATAGAAGTTTAGAAGCAATTGAAAAGTACGAACCCCGCAGAACATACTCGCTAGTGATGTGCACCAAGCGTTACAGTAGCCTCTGTTGGATCTTCATGTTTGGCGACGCTACCTTTTCCACGCCATGTGGATACGGCAGCAATATCGGTCTTAAACATTTCTACCTCACATCCGTAAGCCTTTGGTGTAATCTTGATGAGCGTATGAAGTGGAACATTCATCCATGGGGACTTGACGTGGTCTTTATCCATTAAGTAAGCATATATGCAGCGTAAAATAGCCTGATGCGTAACAATAAGTATATTTTCAGAACGTTCAAGTTCCATAATAATTGGTTCCAAACGGATCACCACATCTCGATAACTATGATTACTAATTAGAGCCTGATAAAAAAAATTAAGTCTTATCTACTATACGTAATAAATTTACGAATAAATAAATTGGAATTTGACCTACGATTCGCCTCCTCGGTAGCGGTAATTATACTTATCATGATCTCGAGCCTCGAAATCTTCGGGATATTTCTCCTTAATCTCTGCGTAAGTCATGTTATCACATACACCGGAGTCAAGTTCGTCTAGTGCTTTCCATTGCAATTGATTATAGTGAGAAGGTAGGTGACGTGCTGTGGCAATGGTACGCTTAAGAGTTGAAGTCCAGATAGTCAGAGAACGACACTCGCCCTATTGAGTTTAGTCTTAATTCTACTTTTTAGGCATCTTTTTGATGCAAATAATTTGCGAGAGTGTATTACCCTCAGAGACTTATTCACTAACTCTGGTAACAATCGAGCATACTCTTCACCACGCGGAGATAAATCTGCATCACCACCGATCTTACCCAAGACATTCCATGCTGATTCTCCATGCTGATTATTGAAAGAAAATCAAAGATAAGTCAGAAACCAGCCTTCTACATTTCCAATTTGCAATTGAGACTCACACGAGATAACCATATAGATCTTCGTTTGATGTGTAGGTTCATTAAGTAGTAAACTACTCGACTCTGTAGATAATCTTGAATAGCATTAATTATTACCTGCTTTCCTACATTCATTATTTTTAGGTAGGTTAGATGCTTCTCTTCATCACCAATTGTCTCGTAAACCTTTTCATAATTTGAAATACGATCACGGAAATCTCTTGCTGCTTCCTCAGGATCTTGTCCATCGTAATCAGGCGAGCTAGTCTTGACTTCGAGTATGTTACTTAAAATTATGTCTTGGTCGTCGCATTTGCTCTCGACAAATAGCGTCTCAATATTATGTTCGTCGCACGTCTCTTTTATCCATTGTCGTCGAGCCCTAGAACTATTTGTCGCATCAAGAATACCAATAATACCACCTTCCTTAAACCATTGCAACATCTCCTTGACTGCCTCCTCGGCTGCAGCACGCCGTAATCGCTCTCCCTCTGGATTATTCACATCAAAAAAGGAGGCCGGTGGTTTTGCTGCTTGTTTACGACGGTAATAGCCAACATTGAAGACTTTAGCGTTTATTGATAGCCATCTCAGATAGCGACATGCTTGCCAATTATGTTAGTTTTAATTTTCCAATTTTCAATATTTTGCAACGTTTTTCAGAACGAGTATTAATACCTTTTTGAGCTATTAAGGATTTTCCTCGTGCTGGTAGACCAACCATTACCACGCAAATCTGAGTGTCCTCCACCTGTACCAAGAATATTAGTACTTTTCAACAACAAAACATTATCATCATAAACCAAATGATAAATATGCCAGTTAAGAAAGTCCATAGACTGGTATAGTAGGCACATGATCTGGACCAACATTTAAATTCGACATGCGTAAATTCTTCATCATGTGCATCGTATCAGTAACATAGCTTTTGGTAGCGTTTCCCTTTGGTGGCTATTTTGTGCAGGAAGAAGGGATACAGAAAGTCCAGGAGGTACTGTGAACATTATTGAGAGCAGGTGTAAATTTTAAATTTATCCACTGAGCGAATTTTTCCCAAACACAGAATCAAAATTCCGATTGTAGTTATATTTGTGAGTTCAAATTTTTCATAAATGTGATAAACAACCGAGACTCGGCATTTCACGGCGTGATATCATCAAATTAGAATGATGAGCGAAATGTTTCAGTTGCGGAAATTATTTCAAGGGAGAGAAACAAAGCATATTACCAGCAAACAAATACAAATGGTAGAGTGAACAAAGTTTTGAAAAGGTGACATACATTGCTCATGCTATAAGTCATCCCTTTCTTACCTGCTGCAACTCCTTCCAGAGGCATACTTATGAACGCAATAGACTTCGTTTGATTATTCTTTTTTGTCTTGATTTTTAAGTCTTCGTAACTTTTGATGAAGTTTCGAATTACTCCATAAATCTACGGAGATCTGCAAGCAATTTCTAATTGCCAGCAGAGTGGTTGTAGACGGGCCAAAAATGATATCAAAACGTTTCTCTTTCTCTTTATCTCTGAGCAATACAGTGTAATACAGTGCAAGAAAATCAAATCTGAATTGATTGTATTGACTTATGAAAACGGAAGGATCCAAAAAGCAATTTGTAGGAAAGATATGGATTGTTGTACTAGAAATGACACATCGTATTAATGCGGCCGCTAATAGAGCATGTGTATGTCCACTTTGAGGGCCGATCCTATCTATGGACCCTCATTTTCATCCACGGACCATTTTTACCTAATTAGGCAATTTTTAGCCACTCATAGCCACACACAACAAATGGACTCCAAGTCTCTTCCGCAGACCTCGATATTATTATTCCTCTGATTGAGTCCTGCATCCCCTGGTCAGAACCTGATTGAATGCCCGCCAATTGGTAACAGCTGAAAAATTGTTAATTGATTATCTGAGAAGTGCAAATACAGAGATATCAATTGAAATGGCATACTCATCTAGATGGATAATTAATAACTATCATAAAACTTTTACTTACCTTTTTGGAGCTTTACAAAATTATTTGAAGTTCTCCTCGCATGCTTTTCATAGACTTCTACAGAAACATCTTAGGACCATAGATTATAAGAATTTGTGTGCCGGAATTCCTCGCATCACAGATTGTTTTTGCTTGAATCCCAATTTCCTTACATTCTATGACTATATTGGCTACCTATATGAGAAGCCTAATAAACCCGAAAGGCAGAGGCCTCATCATGGGTTTTATCAAAGGATAATTCTGGCTAGTTAGATAAAAATGGACCACTGATTAAAACGAGGTTTTATAGATTAGGCGACTCAAATATATTTTTCTGATAAGTTGTTTAACATGTCAACATAATTTTATTCCATACAGCACATTAATTGCATGCACGATTAGTAATCAAATTCCTCATTAAGTTCATGAAGTTCACAACATGTTCAGTCTCTTATCACCATATTCTCATCAATTCTTATTCAAGTAAATTGCTGTTAAATTATATAGCTATCTCATTTTTATGCAATAACTGCAGTAAGTTATTTTAAAAATAAAAAGGTGTTCCTAAAGAGAACCCGGCTTTTCTGTTCTGACCATGTGAGCAGAAAAATCACTACTCCTTGTCTCCTTCACAACTTCCTCTCTTCGCGACAAAATGCTATGAAAAATTCCACAAAATTTAATTCTTGGTAATAGATAATTTTCTAAATTCTGATGTACATTATGTCGATGATTGTCTGATGATTTTGGGCTTAGAATTTAACTGCAAAGAATATTTCCCGTAATGAATCTTATGAAATAATGTTAAAATAAGCACTGGTGTTAAACAAATTTCCAGAAAAGGAAAGTGGAGTACCTATATTGGCTCCCGAATTTATGGGTCGTGTGTGGGGTCGACCGACCTCTGATTGATCTGGGGCTAACGTTGAACCGTGGCTGTTCCGCTCCGCTCCATATTAAACTTCCGGTAGAAGCCGGGCTCCACCAAACTCAATAAAAAAGTGAAGAGCAAAGTAGATAACTTCCTATTTAACTGTAGCCATCGATTGTTATCATGTATTATAATTGATAACTTTACTAATTGATTTCAAAGCTAACTTTAGTCAAAATGTTACAGCTTTCTGCTTATGAAAATTGGTGTCCTAAGCAGCACTTTCCGGAAACAGCCATCCCTGTTAGTGTAAGTAGAAAAATAAATAGTAATATAATTGATTTGACAATAACGACCTTACTGGTCTAAAATGATAACTATTTGATCTTACCGATCATATAAACTATGTAACTCTGTACACGATGTCTTCTTCTCTTCGTCCTTTCTCCCAGTTATTGTCCCTCTAGTAGTCCTGCTTGCCATCTACAGTTACTATCTAAAACCTCGTATTCCTTCCCTTCAAACAGACTTCCCCTTCTTTCGAGTCAGAATGAATGTACCTGACACTCTAATTATAACCTACTGTCCCTTCCGATAGTAACTTCTAAAATACATGTAGCATCCTGATTATATACCTGATATTATCAAGAGCTCTACAAGTTTCGTCAATGCCTTATGAACCGTCAATACGTTCAATCGTTTTTCTCAAGCAGGAATATAATTATGTTCATGAAGGCAACATATATCATGACTATTATTGCATGTTCTAATCACATCAGCTACCATTGTGGTATTTTACTCGGTAATCTTCAGACTACGAACCAGCACTGATCAAGTACGTTGCGACATTGTATAGGGTTTACCCTTGGCATAGCTGACCACGCTACAACGGTTTGATACGCAATTTTCATAATATTATCCCGGATGTTGCTCTAGTAACGTATGACGTTACGAGTAAACACTGGCTACATTCAGTGCCGTGTTGATTTAGACATTTTGAGACAGCCACATGTACATGCAATATACTTACTTTATTATAATTATTATTATTTAATTTTATTGTCTCTACTGAGTCTATGACTATGAGCGACACTTAAAGCTACAAAGTAGCTTTAATACTTAATTTAAAATCTGCGATAACTTTCACATTTTGTTCATAAACTCGTGAGAACTTCTTCTCTGAAATATTCCGAAAATAAAATATCACTAAGTGTTCAAAACTATAATCATATCTCAAAGATTTTTCGTTTTATTAGACAGAATGTCAGTCGAGAAATTTATAAAAAAGAATTTTCCAACTAATTCTGTATGGTTAAATTAGGCACAACCCGTGAGAAAAGACTCATGATTGATATAATGGCTGTTCGTATTGTGAATATAAGGTCATGATTGATTGGGTATACAATACCTGGTATTGAAGGAGATTTAGGGAGAATGAGTTATATTGGAAAGTAGGTTATTCAGTATATCTTTTGTAACTAACTATTCACTCCATCACAACCGGAAATACACTCTCTTATATACACATGCTAACATTACTCTTGTGATCCTAACTATTTACAATAGAGCCAGTTACTGTTTCAACCGTTGCATCTATCAAACGTTCAATCATTATCTGTTATCATTCTTCTACATCAGCATTCACTATTCCTTCGTTTCACGTCACAGACGAAACATTTCTTAGTTTCAAGTTATTCATGACCGATTCAATACTCCAGGGGTCGAGTGTCTCTGAATAAGAACGACTCTCAAACAACCCCCTGTACTCGTCTAAAATGTACCCACATCAGTAACCGAGCTGATAGCAGATATCATGTGACGAGGCTGTCAGAATATCACAACAGTTCGTGAGTCTTATGAGCGAAGAAAACTCTCGGAAATAAGATGGATATGTGGGGATGATAACCCAGCCGATGCAATGACCAAGAAATCCCCAATCAATCCCCTTAAAAATCTTACTGACTCCAACGAACTAATGATAAGAGTGAACGGTTGGATTGACCGAGAGTAACTTTCAAATAGCAATGGTACCAATTGTATTAAAGAAAGAAAAAGTTCCCAGTGTTGGGATATTAGCTCCCTAGAACAGTGATATGAAAATATGATTATGTAATTAGCGTGGAGGAAATATATTTAGTTTATCAACTAGATTAGAGAATGGTAGATAGATATATAGAAAACCAGAATTCAGAAGCAATAACATTCGTTATAATATAACCGTTCAACTCAGCACTAGTGCTATAGCAGTAGAACAAAAGTATCGGTTCAACCAACAATTTCTATATATCTATCTACCATTCTCTAATCTAGTTGATAAACTAAATATATTTCCTCCACGCTAATTACATAATCATATTTTCATATCACTGTTCTAGGGAGCTAATATCCCAACAAATTCCTTATACTCTGAATCTATACTAGACTTAGAAGCAACAATCTCAAAAATGATGATATCCAGCTTTCAACCATTGAATACTAGTAGAAACCGAAAGCTTCTAATTAAAATTTATGGTGTAACTGTGTTATGAACTGTATCGGATTGAATGTTGAAGCCCGAAGGCAGTAGAAGTTAAGCTGTAAATTATTAAGTAGAAGTCCGACATACGAAGAAGAAATACAAAAAGAGACTTCTCTAATGTTAGGAACGAAGCTGACCAAAGAGATAGGATTAGTAAAGTGATCAAATTAAGTATATCGAGTTAACATTGTGTTATAGATTATGAGCTGGGAAGGTATTAGTGGGCATGTGTTGCACACCTTTTGCATGTAAAGGAAGATAGTAATAGCTTAACTAGTTTGTTGTAGAAAGGTAATGTTATAAGTATCTATTGATTACGTTAAGGTTAACTAGCTAAGTGAATATTCTACAGAATTTATAGGTTTGTGTGCTACTGTGCGCTCGTTTATTCTTCGCTTACGTTTACATAACTACCACTAGCTCAGAAGAGCAAACAGCACATACATCACACGCAACAGCCAAATATACTTGTGCTAGGTGCAACACTATATACAATACTCCCCCTGGCTCAGTGGCCTCTTAGATAGTGTTGTTTCACACAGTTATTGTATTCCTTATCTTGCAGCTTATTGGATGGGCACTGATGATTTGGCTTTTGTCAATGAGTCTGCTAGCTGCATCTTGGTTGGTATGTAAACAACCTCGATAAGTCCCTTTTCATACTGTTCGCGGCAGAAGTTGTTCCTTAAGGCCACATGCTTAGAGCGCTTATGATTGTCATGATTTTTGATAAGCGAGATAGCCGATTGGTTGTCGACATTGAGTTTCGTGCATATTGATCCTTTGATTTGATGTAGCACCTTCATTTCCTCAAGCAGTGATTTTACCCAACGAAGCTCGCGACAGGTTTCAGTAGCAGCGAGATAATCTGCTTCAGTTGTGGACAGGATAACTTCTCGTTGAAGACGAGACCGCCAGCTTATTGGGCCCGAAGCTAACATAATAACAGAGCCAGACGTAGATCGACTTGTTGAAGAATCCGCTGAAAAGTCTGCGTCTGCATATGCTTCGAGTGTGGGTTTTCCTTTTTCTCTAGTGAAGATTATTCCTTGATTTGAATCTTTTGAGATGTATCTCAAAACACGGCGTGCTGCAAGACAATGCTCATGTGACGGGTTAATCAGAAACCGTGCGAGGTGGTTGACGGCAAAGCTTATATCCGGTCGAGTGTTGTTAGCTAAGTACTGTAGACCACCGATCATTCGATTGTATTCTGCTCTTTGGTCGTCTGTGCATTTTGTCTGACTTGGCTCCATCAACCTTTCTAACGGCGTTGATGCTGGCTTGCAATTTTCTAGACCATGTCTCTCAATTAGTTCTCGGGCATATCTACCTTGTGATAATGCAAGGATATCTTTTGATGGGTTAGTTATGCTGATGCCCAGAAAAAGGTCTGTGTCTACTGTCTTCAGATGATATTTCTTATATAATGCAGACATTAAGGCGTTGATTTTGTCAAGGTTTGGTCCTAGGACCTGGAAGTCATCAATATACATCAGGACGAATAGATCCCTTTGGGAGTTTGTATACAGGCAAATATCCGATGTAGTTGGGTGGAGGCCAAGCTTGGAGAGAGTAGCT
>QVIK01000613.1:0-31574 GCA_003957845.1 Oidium heveae | reverse complement strand
ATGGGCGAGGTAGTAGAGTAGAAATTTTGTGTTAAAATGCAAATATACTTGTGAATGTGTATGTGAGGCATGAGCATGGAATGGGGTGTTGTTGATGGCTCGATTCCGTTGAAGGAGTTATTGATTNATATCCTCCTAATGAGAATATGGGCGAGGTAGTAGAGTAGAAATTTTGTGTTAAAATGCAAATATACTTGTGAATGTGTATGTGAGGCATGAGCATGGAATGGGGTGTTGTTGATGGCTCGATTCCGTTGAAGGAGTTATTGATTCTTGCTGTCACGGGTCTACCGTTAGTGGGGCTTAGGTGTATAATTACCTAAGCCATATTCGATTGATAAGAATAAGCGAACTTGCGTGTAGAACGCGCCTGAATCATTACGCGACGCGCACTAATCCTGGTTCACGGAAAAGGGGTCAATCGTAAGACCTATTTAAGTCATTATTTTGTACCAGTAGATAGTTTTTTCCTTATTCTAGTTTAATCAATTGATACATTAATATGCCAGCTTGGCTTCCGTCACACTTGCGGTAGATCCATTGAATCATTCATTCTTGTGGAATAAACTTAAATAATTTATTTATTCTACTTGAGAGATGAAAGTCTAGTATAGTAGCTTATTCTTTTAATTATCCTCGAATTGGCCCAGCTGTTTTCATCATACTGTTATGCGAAACGCACTCTTCTTTTTTTTTTTTTTTTTCTAAGCATTTAAAAGTCTGCGGGCGAAAGTATCTTCCGATAATCGCCTAGCACCTCACTGGGGAGCGAAGTACGTGCTGTCGAGATAAACACGAAAGGAATTTTTCTATTAGTTCTACACTAATTACAATCAAGTCCAGGATCGTCGTCTTATGCTATACTGTAGTGTCTACATTTATTTTCTCCAGAAGAAATAACTAAGATTCATTTATGATTTTTGAATATGCTACCGCCCCTTCCTCCGTATCTAATAGCCAATTTATTGACTCTTGAGTTCTTCGTTTTCTAGTATACTTTCTTACTAGCTTTCTTTTCAAGCGACAGATCACAAAATGAAATAGGGGTTTTTGCTCGTCCACAAATACACGGTGAGTATTTAGTTTGTTTAAATCCCTCATGGTAACTCTTAAAGTCTCCATGCCCTGAACGTGTCGAAATAAGGTGGTGGTGAGCTTTCTTGGGAAGAAGTAATATGGCAGGTCATTTTTTAGGTACTCCAGTCTGTATGCCTAGGTCTTTATATCTTGTAGGGCCGTGAATGTCCCACTAAGGGTCTAATTGTTGTTTCCTGAAAGCCAAAACATGATTTTTGACTGCCGCAAAGGACGGGTTATTCTCCAGCGGTGCCGGCTGTACTGTAAAAGCTCTGGCTTTCGCCAGAGAGTCTGCTTCCTTATTTGCATGGACGCCCATGTGACTGGGTACCCACTGCGCAAAAATAAAACCATTTGAGACATGAACAAGTTTTTCACGCCTCTCCAATTCTTCTATACCCTAAATTATCTTCGTTTCTTTTCGGCATGTCATAGAGGGATTTCCATTCATAATTCTAGCGGTAATTCTATTATCTTTGTGCACTAGTAAATTAGTGGCGAAGCGTGTATTGGCAAATTAAGTACAGGCAATGAGACCTTGGCAAATAGCAATTATTTCCATGTCAATAGGTACCATTTTTTAGTATATGTCGAAGCTACCAGTCTTATCTTTTCGCCCTGCTTGAAAGATGACAAACCCACCTCCTACCTTACCATCTAGAGAGCGTGAACTATCTGTATAGAGATATATGTCATGAATTTTCCGGGGAACGTTTGACTAAAATTTCAATTTTTACTCACCAAGAGAAATATCCTTTCCATCCATTGAAAATAGCAATAGTTTAGTCGTCCTAGTGAGTCGTATAGAAGCCTTACCGAGTGCTTTTTTTTTCAGAGGGTGATTATCGTCCAAGATTTGCATTCGAAGTGCGCACCGAAGTCTAATCTCTTCAAGGATGAGGTTAACTAGAGGAATCTTAGCTTCTCGATAGAAGATTGGCAGCTGTGTAGTTTTATATGCTGGCAGAATTGTCCCTAAACCTAATTTTGCGGTCTTAGAAAGAGACGATAGGTGCGAGTTACTTCTGAATTTCAGGTCCTTCTGTATTCCTCTGCTCCATGAGTACGCTGTTTCTCCTAACCACTAGACTTCTACTCCATAAATGGCAATAGATAAGACACACGATTTGACTGCCTACCTTACTAGATCGGGGCGAGAACCTCGCTGTGTATTATTGAGACGTTTCGGATGCATTGCAACTACAGACGCTATAGCTGTCCACTTTTTCACGAAAGGATAATTTCCTACCCAGCCAAATTCCTAGCTATCTCGTAACTTAATTGGTGACTATGCACCAGTCGCCCAGTCGAATATTTGGGTACTACTTAGGTTTAGGAGCTTTTGTAAAGTGCTGTAGTTCGCAGTTGTCTTGATCAAAAGTGATAGCGTTACCTATCCCCCATTCTATAATCTTTTCAAGGTCTAATGCTAGCTTTTCTGAGCATACTGACAGAGTCTTGCCGGTTCGAAGGAAAGCAATGTCATCCGCATAGCTGAAGACGCATCTTAGGTTCGCGAGACTTATCAAAGGTTAAATGTACATCATAGAGAGTATTGATGATACTGGAGATCCTTGAGGGAGGCCGTAAGTCAGTGGTGTCTCTTGGGTGAAAAAAATCCCCATGCGGATTCGGGCCGATATATTGGTAACGAATCATTCCACCCAACCTATAAGCTATTTAGGCCATCCTAGTTTTCTGAGTCTTAATTTGAGCCGCCCTGGAAGAACTGTATCGAAGGCTCCTCTGATGTCCATGGTTAGCAGTGATGGAACTTTCCTTTGCGAGTGAGCTTTCTCAATATCGTGAACGAGGCAACCGACGGGATCCTTGGCTTATCTTTTCGGATGTAACGGCTTGTTAGCCTGTGAAAAAGCCTGTAGCCTACGATGGTCATCGCAGGCATAATTAATTAGCGTAGTTCATAAAACCTATTTATTTCCAATTACGTCACTCTTGCCCCTGACTAGGTGCAGTACACGGGCTCCTTTGCCAGATCAGAAACTGCTGGAATACTCTGGATATCGACGGCGAGGTATAGAACTTCGTGTTGTATGTTTCGGGAATGAGGGTATTGGAAGGTTATCAAGTGAGGACGAATATTCCAGAAGATACATAGGAACTATATAATAAGTCCTTAGATCTAGTGTACATAGACAGATAAAATTATAAACTACCTTTGCATATCAGATTTGCTCAAGCATCTATATCCAAACCGTGACATCGGAAGTGCTCCAAAATGTTGTCAACTTAGCACATTTTGAGTGATGGCCGCGTGATTAATTCTTCTAGCGATCAATCTCTCGAGGCCTTTTCCTAGGTAAGACAAAATGACAATGGGTCGCCAAGATTTTGGTGAGCTGAGATCCCTCTTATTTGGTCTCGGGAGAAAGATGACTTCTGCGGTGCAAAATACACTTGGGTCTACAAACCATGTAATCTGAAACTGTGGTATTATTATGTTACAAGCATAAATGCATAAAATCGAAAATCGAAAATCGATGATACTAAGACATAAGACTTCCTGAGCCTTTCAGTTGATGATCAGTCAACTAAAGCCTTCTACTCCTCCAACGATCCTATTCTAAATTAGCGATTAATATAATGAGATGTTATAAAGTTATTGTGGTTGCATAGAGACCCTATTTGGGGTTCTTCATCAAGTGCATATTTGCTCGAAAAATTTTGTATTCTCTAACCAGTTCATCAGAGCGATGGCTCCCTCCGGTGTCCCGAGTAATTTAAGTATCGATAGGTTGATTGGCCCGACTGGCCAATGGCCACATCGGCGAAAAATTCTACAATAAAAAAAGTGTAAGCAAGTTTTGAAAGATCCACATTGACAACGCAAATTAGCTTCTGTATGGCCGAAGCGGGTATGATATGGAGCGAAGTCTCCATGTCCCGTTCTAAAGGAAATTTTTCTACCTATGGCCTTTTTGCTTAAGTGAAATTCTTTCGGATAAGAGGGAGCATCAGCTATCTCTAACTCAGTGTAGCTATTGGGTATATGTTTATTCCACCAGGATTTTCTGGCTTTATGTGTATAAGTTGTAAGCCATTTTTCGAGCGTAGCGAGGGAATTCTCAAGCTGTTCTACTTGTAGGGGAATTACTGCTCATTTCTTTGCCTCTAGATCTACTAATTCGTTTCCTTCAATCCCAGAATGTCCAGGTATCCAACAGACTTTTATTTTTCCTTCCAGAGTGTGAGGTAATTATCCACAGGACTTCCATTTCTTGTTGGCCTCTATAATCTCATCGTAGACACTTCTAGAAGATTTTACACTTTCATATTTCGAAAGTGACTTCACCACCTTTTGAATGTCTATGAAGAGCCATAAATATTGGCGAAGCGGATTCTAGGGAGATTTAGTGCAGTGTGTATGCCTTTAAGTGCGGCATGCACTTCAATATCACACATCTCATCGTTTTTACCTAATGGGCTAGATCCAGAGCTTATCTGTCGATCCAAATGGAAGATAACAAATCGAATACCTGCTTTCCCATCGGGGAGTTTGGAGCCATCTGTGAAAACTAATATATCGCTTTTGGGGAAGCTATTAAGAAAATCACGAAATATACTCGCTTTCCTATTAGGACTGGAAAAGTCCAAAGTAGCTACTGAAAGTTTGTTACGTGTGCTAAACTTTTCCCAGAGTAGAATAGAAAGAGGGTCCATCTATTCCGAAGGTGGAATTGTTCTGATTATACGCGAAAAACGTGTAGCTGGAGGTCTGGAGGCGAGTCTGTGACATTTTATGACGAAAGGATGGGAGGGATCCAATCTCCGAGATCGTATAATAGCTCTTCTAGATAAATGCTCTAAAGTGAGCTCAGCGGGATTGAGTCCTGATTCGCGGTAGGGAGTTGCAGAGAGAGTGGTACGGTATACAGGTAGAATAGCTCTAGCTGCAGCTCTATGCACCCTATCTAGCGTATTCAGAAGCGTTCAGACTCTATTGCTAATTATACGTTCTCCCTTTCTTCTGGTTTTACCGGGCCACCAAATTAGTGTACCGTAGTGTGCAGTAGGAAGGACACATGCACTGATTACTTGCTTGGATAACTGAGAGGATATCTCTCGAATTATATTGCCAAAGCATCGAAGGGCGTTAGCTATTTAAGGTAGGGTTTCTTCTGATCAACTTTAATCATAAATCCATCAGTGATGACAGGGGGGTTGGGGGGGGGTTTGTTTTTGTCTCGATTTTTTCTACTGAAATGTAATAACTCATATTTTTGAGGACCAAACATTAATCCTTCAGTGCTGCCCCATGATAAAGCCTGATTGATGGCTCTAGCAATTTTTCTCATGTTCTCTTCTAGTGTGGGAGAGGTTATTATTTAGCGAAACAAGCACGACAAAAGCCTGAAACTAAGGTTTCTATAGAGAAAGACCCACCACCCACTAATGGTGCAAATCTCAAACCCACTATGCTTCCTCTTTATAATAAAGATCGAGAAAATTATCCAGCATGGCGAACGGCCGTATTAGACATCTTTAGGATGGATTGGAATTTATTCGGCTACGATAATTCGCGCGCATTTTTAATGATTTTTGATGCACTCAAAGGGGCAGCACTTAAGAAGACTGGTCCATTCTATGAAGCGGGTGGGGTTCACGGAACTCGGGATCCCAAAGATTTTATTGAGTTCTTGGATCGACTAAACCTAGATTCAATACGTGTTTCTCGGGCAAACGACGAATTGCATGCTATGAGAATGAAGGAAACCCAAAGATGGCCCGAATTTTTCACTTCTTGGTCTAACAAGTTAACCGAGGCAAGAGGCGATTTTTGGCCAGACGAAAACAAAATCTCCATGCTCCGAAGTTCGCTAAGCCGAAAATTATCAAGAACACTTGCAGGGAATCACCTTTTACCCGATTATGACTTTCGCGAATGGGTTCACATAGTTAATAAAGTTGCGCAACGGATAGAAATGACGGAAACAAGGTTCAATTCTTCTCAGTTGCATGACAAGTACGACGATAATCAGAAACTGGAAAAGAGTCATCCAACGCTAAACTTAAATGAACATAAATTTCCCAAGGTGAATGAGTCGAAGCAAGCCATTTACCGACCAGGTGACATTGATGACTCCGGGGATACTGTCATGGGCGGAATCAACACTGCAGGAGTGGTAAAAGGGGAGCGTCGTCGAGCTCTTTGAAAGAATAAAGCACAAATAAAAAAGCTAAGAGCTGAAAAAAAGTGCTTTAGGTGTGAGCGTCGGGGCTGTGCAAGTGGAAAGTGCCCTTTGTTGCCGGCTATTAAACCTAAAAACACAAACATTAATGCAAATTCGGTAACACTTGCAGATATAGATCCAGCTCTATATATTTTAGATTAAAAGATGGAGAAACGACTTTAGACACATATCAAGACCAAAAAATACAACAGCAAAGGATATGGCAGCATTGCTTAAAACCGTTCCTGTTTGTAAAGCCACATTAGAAGATATTAGCAAAGCACTTCGCGATAAACCAAAGTTATCGGTGGAGCAGGCAAAATTGCGTCTCCCACACCAAATAAAGGATTTTGCAGAATTATTTGCAGATAATAAAAGGGCTGAAGACTTGCCTCCTTTACGAAACAGCTTAGACCATGCAATAAATCTCCGTCATGAAGAAAATAAACCCCTAACTCCTCCATGGGGCCCATTATATAACATGTCTAGGGAAGAATTGTTAGTATTGCAAAAGACTCTTACAGACTTGTTGAAAAAGGGATGGATTCGACACAGCAGCTCACCTGCTGCAGCCCCTGTTCTATTTGCAAAGAAACCTAACGGTGGCCTTAGATTTTGCGTAGATTATCGTGGCCTGAATGCAATTACCATACCAGATAGATACCCTCTTCCATTATTCAAAGAGACTTTGAGGCAACTCTCCAAGGCACGCTGGTTTACTAAGCTAGACGTTAAGTCAGCATTTCATAGAATTCGAATAAGAGAAGGGGATGAGTGGATGACGGCTTTTCGATGCAGGTTGGGACTATTCGAGTGGTTGGTAACTCCGTTTGGTCTAGTTAATGCTCCAGCTACATTCCAGCGTTATATAAACCAACATCTCCGCGAGCATCTAGACTTAGATGCAACGGCTTATATGGATTATGTACTTATATATACCAATAATGACGAAGAAGATCATTGGAAAACAGTGCGGAGCATATTGACTAAACTCAAAAGTGCAGGATTGTTTTTGGATATTGAGAAATGTGATTTCCTTTGTCAGGAAGTCAAGTATCTAGGATTTATCGTAAGAGCTAAAATTGGAGTGGCAGTTGATCCTGAGAAAGTCAAGACGATAGAAGAGTGGGAGCCTCCAACCTCAGTCAAAGGAGTCCGTTCATTCCTGGGGTTTGCTAATTTTTATCGATCATTTGTTGCAAAATTTTCAGACATCGCAACGCCATTAACGAATTTAACAAAAAAGGAGGCGACTTGGAAATGGGAGGAGGAGAACTTGGCCTTCGAAAAACTAAAATCTATTTTTATATCGAAACCAATCCTGGCACAGTGGGATCCTGACCGGGAGACAGTTTTAGAGGCCGATTGTTCAGGATATGCTCTCGGAGGTTGTCTATCTCAAGTTGACGAGCAAAAACAATTACGACCAGTAGCATATATCTCAACGATTAAACAGTGCAAAAGCAAATTACCCAATCCATGATAAGGAGATGCATGCAATAGTGACATGCTTAAAAGAATGGCAAGCAGAGCTTAAGTCGGTCTCAAAACCATTTAAAATTATAACAGACCACAGAAATCTTAGTTACTTTACGAANTCTATTAACGAATACTTAAGACTAGCATTGGTAAGTTGAAAGGTGACTCAGTCTATTTATTTATACTGTACCCATGATCCTGGATACTTGCATGACATAGTATCCTTGTAAGGAATACGGTAACTTCTCTCTATTATTAGCATTCTTATACAAGTCAATATTATGGTTTATTTCGACGCTCTCAGTTCTGTGCTGATGAGAGCCTGCGATGGTTATCGTAAGCTTCAGGACTATCATCGGCTAAACAGCCGTCACAGTCAGGAAGTCAAGTATCTAGGATTTATCGTAAGAGCTAAAATTGGAGTGACAGTTGATCCTGAGAAAGTCAAGACGATAGAAGAGTGGGAGCCTCCAACCTCAGTCAAAGGAGTCCGTTCATTCCTGGGGTTTGCTAATTTTTATCGATCATTTGTTGCAAAATTTTCAGACATCGCAACGCCATTAACGAATTTAACAAAAAAGGAGGCGACTTGGAAATGGGAGGAGGAGAACTTGGCCTTCGAAAAACTAAAATCTATTTTTATATCGAAACCAATCCTGGCACAGTGGGATCCTGACCGGGAGACAGTTTTAGAGGCCGATTGTTCAGGATATGCTCTCGGAGGTTGTCTATCTCAAGTTGACGAGCAAAAACAATTACGACCAGTAGCGTATTTCTCTCAACGATTAAACAGTGCAGAAGCAAATTACCCAATCCATGATAAGGAGATGCATGCAATAGTGACATGCTTAAAAGAATGGCAAGCATAGCTTAAGTCGGTCTCAAAGCCATTTAAAATTATAACAGACCACAGAAATCTTAGTTACTTTACGACAAAACGTTTGTTAAGTGAGCGCCAAGTGAGATATAACGACATCTTGCAACAGTTTAATTTCATTCTAGAGTGGAGGTCAGGAAATGCTTGCGAACGACCCGATGCCCTATCAAGACGAGACCAAGATAAGCCAGTTGGAATTAATGACGAACGGACAGCTGGAAGAGTTTTACAACTGCTACCACCAATAGCCTTGAATCCTATAAATTTGCTGACGCAAAATTCAACTCCTGTGGAGTCAAGAGATGCAGCTGCTGATATACGGTTATTTGAGGACGATGAGANCCATTTAAAATTATAACAGACCACAGAAATCTTAGTTACTTTACGACAAAACGTTTGTTAAGTGAGCGCCAAGTGAGATATAACGACATCTTGCAACAGTTTAATTTCATTCTAGAGTGGAGGTCAGGAAATGCTTGCGAACGACCCGATGCCCTATCAAGACGAGACCAAGATAAGCCAGTAGGAATTAATGACGAACGGACAGCTGGAAGAGTTTTACAACTGCTACCACCAATAGCCTTGAGTCCTATAAATTTGCTGACGCAAAATTCAACTCCTGTGGAGTCAAGAGATGCAGCTGCTGATATACGGTTATTCGAGGACGATGAGATTCAATCACTCTGGGCGCAAGGCGTAGTGGCTGATAAAGATTGGCAGCAAGCGCGTGATTCTGTCAGAGCAGGAGAAAGAGGTTTCACCCCAGATATTGCACAAAAATTTAAGGCAAATATTGCCGAATTAACAGTAGCAGCTGACGGAATATTGCGAGGTCGCGAAAACCGTATATGGGTTCCTGACTTCGAGCCGCTTAGGACTGCCATTATGCAAAAAACTCACGATAGTCATCTGGCAGGACATCCGGGTAGGGATACAATGATTGGCATACTTCTACGTCGATGGTTCTGGCCCAAGATGAGAGAATTAGTTCGACGATTTGTAAGAAATTGTGACGTGTGCGGTCGGTCAACGGTTTAGCGAGAGGCTAAAGCGGGATTCTTGAAGTCATTAACTATACCAGAACGAATTGGTAGCGAGTTGACAATAGATTTCGTGACAGATCTCCCTGAATCAAATAATTGCACAAACATTATGGTGATAACAGACAGATTGTCAAAGGACGTATTTTTGTTTGGTACGAGCTCGATGGAGGCTGTGAAATGTGCCGAGCTCTTTATTGATCGCTACTATCGCTTCTTCGGTTTTCCACGATATTTAACAAGTGATAGAGGAAGCGACTGGTTGAGCCATTTTTGGAAAACCTTTTGTCAATTAGTGGGAATTAAGCAAAGATTAACAACTGCATATCACCCGCAAAGCAACGCAAGTGAAAGAGCCAACCAGGAGCTATATAAATACCTGAGGACTTTTACTTGTTACTCTCAAAACAATTGGATGGACCTACTGCCCTTAGCCCAACTAGCTTTGAACTCCCGCCCTAACTCTGCAATAGGTAGTATAAGCCCTTTCTTTCTCCGAAATAGGTATGATTTAGATCCTTTAATGGAGCCAACCCCGGCAAAACAAACCACTTCGCGACACCCAGGTGCTATTAAAGGTCATAAATATGTTGAGCGTCTCAAAAATGCACAAGATTTTGCTCAAGCTGCAATGGCGTGCGCACAACAACGCAACGAAGAAAATGGAAACTTATCGCTTCAAAGTAGGCGACAAAGTGTGGCTGGATCTAAGAAATATTAAGACCCCACAAATTTCAAATAAGTTGGCATGGCAACATGCAAAATATACAGTCACAGCAGTTCCGGATGCCTTGACAGTTGAATTAAATGTGCCAGGAAATATTCACAAACGATTTCACGTAGAGTTGATCAAAAGAGCAGGGACAGATCCATTCCCAAGTCAAATGCGTGATGACGCGCAAAACCTTCCAATTATCGACGAGCTTGGTATACAAGAATTTCCAATCGAAAAAACAATTCGAGCAAGGACATTTCGTCGTGGCCGAGGTCAATACCGACAAGCTTTGGTGAAGTGGATTAGTGAAGCAGACCCGACTTGGGAACCAATAGAATTCATCAGTGACACAGAAGCTCTTGATGATTTTGAGAAATTGTACGGACCAATTGAATCGAATGATGGATCTTCAGAGGAACATGCTGGAAAATTTGTCGGGCCGGCAGATATGAATACTATCTATAAGGGACGACTTAGAAAGAAGAATAAAATTTCATAAATTCTTTTAGACGAGCATTAGCCTTGAAGAAGGAGCAATGTGACAGCTGGTTAGCCGAGTTATCCCTGTAGCATTTGTTGGTAAACAATGCTTGTCAAACGAAACCCGTCCTCCGGGATTGCTAGGAAATTGTGTCGTGTTCCGTCGCATGACACAATAATTAAACAAGGGCATAACATTGCGTACCGTTGCATAATATTGTAATATTATAATCAAATGAAGATGAGAGATGGAATCCAAACAAAAGACAAGGGAATCATATAGACATCAATTTGTAGTATAAAGTACACCTCTCACTCACGTCTAGATAGAACCATAGATAGATTATTAACTACCTTTCAGTATCTAAGAGCTTTAGTCCTTTTTATCTGAAACTGTGACACTCCAAACATTTTCCCAAACAAGACAACAGTGAATAGGCCTCCATCCTTAGACGGACGAAGGATCTCGCCCAGTTTTAGGAAAAAAAACTACTTCAGCAAGTTTCAAGTATTTTGGATGGTAACCGAGACGGAGGCAGGCACGAAAAAGTTGCGTGACATGTGATTCTATAGTTTCCCAGCAAGCCGCAAGCAACTCAACGGAGATCCCGTCGGCTCCAGGACTCGTATTGCCGCTTCCAATTGTGCATGTTCTTACCTCGAGCTCTGTCAATTCCTCCGACCATGAGATATGTGCATCTCCAGAAAGTGAAGAGGGGGGAAGATCATCGGAAGCTGAGAATCTTGCTAAAAGACTGTCTCGTAATATCTTAGCACGTTCCGCCTGATCTGATACAAAACGTCCCTCGTATCGAAGCGGAGGAGTGACACTAGCCTGGCGAGAGCTAGCCCATCGCTTAAGTCTGAATATTTCTTGCGCCGTTTTCATATCTTCTACTTTCTTTTTCCGATGCTCTCTTTTAGCAGAGGCGACTATGTCTCTGAATTTCATCGCCTGTGATATGCGCTCAGACCCATTCATTGATTGTTGATATTCTAAGTGAGCAAATTTACACTCAGGAGTCCACCATGCCGCACTCCTTCCACTCTTCTTGTTCGGACGCTTGCCAACCGCTTTCAATGCGCTATCTAAAGCCCAGCATATACCCTGAGCATAATTCTCTGTTTCTTCAATTGTATTTAAAATAGTTGGTTGACGTAGCCAGTGTGAGACTACTCGGATGAATTGGGGCATATTCGCCTTGGAAACTCTAAATTTTCCATCTGACGATGTTAATTTTGGAGCTGAAGCTTTAAGGTTGGGAACAAAGCCACATATGGGTAGATGGTCGCTGGTTATGCACTCTTCATTGCCGACCCAAGCCATTGTATTTTTGATATTAGACCATGCTAAGTCTAAGGTATTTCCGGCAGGATGTGTCGGTTCTCCTGGTATGAGGCAATTAAGGTTATTGTTCTCAGCCCACTTCTGTATATCTTCGCCTTGGCCATAGTACCTGCTTGCGCTAGGTTTTCAGGCCCAGTAGACAGAGTTAAAGTCACCGATCGCTACTGTTTTAGATGTTGGTGTACATGCTAAAAGAGGTTGCACAGCATTGGGGTCATATGGTGCTTTGTATACATTTAAAAACATGATATCATTTACTTCAACCTAACAATAATCACCCGTTGAGGAGGGCGGATATGTTTGCTTTGAGGATATCTTTTTTGGATCTTTTCTTATATATGTAGCAGCTCTTGGTCGTATATTTTGGCCACCAAACGGAAGGTATAAATCAAAGCAAGGATGAGTCTTCGTACGGTCAAACCACTAAGGTTCTTGTATTAACAAGACATCTATTCTTAGTTCACAAGCGCGAGCCATTGCGATGCCTTGTGAGGCACTCCCTCTCCTAACATTTATTGACAAGAAATTAATTACGTCCTGGGGGGGGAAGCAATTCTTTGAGTTGTTCTTCATAATCGAATTGCGCCGTCCGACAATTTACCGACAGAGGACGCTTGAGAAATTTCGATGTTGGAATCGAGGTCTGTAACTTGACCACCAATTACATTACTATTTGAAGTGTTGGCTGTGATAGCAGATTCTTCCGCGACTTTTGCCCGGAGCAATGCCTGGAACTCTCTCTCTCTCCCACTATTCGGTATGTTTTCAATTGCTCTTTGGTAGGCGCACCTGAGCGTGTCGGCCTGGCAAGACATCTGCGGCTATCAGAGCGATGCGGGCCCCCACAATTTCTACATTTAGTTGTGGCCATACATAAATCCTCGGTGTGATTGGTCGAGCCACAATTTCCGCACGAAGGTGCTCTAGAGCAGTTTTTAATGGAGTGGTGGCCATTACATCTTTTGCAAAACTCAAGCGGTTGTTGCTTTTTAAAAGACCTCGCAATTCCAGATTCGTCGAAAACTTTAAAGCTGCTGCTTGGAGCTTTCGGAAAGAATGCCATCCAAGTCCGATGCGGTGCTTCAGCTTTGTTTCGTCCATAGAGCTTCAAGTGGGCTGGCCGCATAGAGCAGACTCGTTCCACCTCATCAGCAAGCATACTGTTGCTTACTTCTACTTTTCCTTGTTCTTTGCGTATAAATGCTGGAACTGTTGGTATCAATACTGTAGCCCAGTTGGTGGCCGCTTCTGATTTAGCTCCTGTCAAAAAAAGCCCATTTCCTGCGTTTAGAATTTTTTCCCGAGCTTCTGTGCTGCAAGGGCTCAAGGCAAACCCTGAGTGTACTGGCTTGATTTTACCAATCAATGTAGGTGAAATTGATAGCTTCTTAACAACGACTTCACGTATGCCAGCAAGAGAAAACTTCCGCCATTCGTGTTCTTGTGGGAGACGAAGAAATAGCCTTTTATCAGTAGAAGTTGCTAGGAATTTCTCTTCATTTGACTCTCGTGGTCTAATTTTGCTCAACGGAGTGATGTGAGTATTAATACTTGGTGTGACGCGGGCTTTTTTCTGACCATTACGAGCCACAGTAACCCATGAATTCGTTGAGGTTTGAGGAGGTCTTGATATTTGAGGGATTGCGACAGGAACATTCTTTTCTAAATTTTTACCCCTTCCGGCTTCCGGAACCAGAATCACTAACGTTAGTCGGCTTAGAATGCGATGGGATTTTTGGGGGATTTGGGGAATTATGGACTGCTGCAAAGTTTGTTATTGCTTGTCGGAGGTATGCTTTAAAGGCAACAACTTCTTCTTTTTCGAATGTCAGAAAAATTGGCCAGAGTACTTTCAATATTGCTATACACTGTGGTACAAATCATAATACAAGTGTGCCAGGCGCGCTCACGACGCTGTCTTGTCGCAACTATTTCGGCAAGTTCCTGTGGAAGGAACGCGTTCACGACATTGGACCTAGTTTTGTTATTTTCCTGTGGTCTTTCAGGTATCGGATGCTTAATGGGAATAGCAGGTTTAAGAATCCTTCTTCTGGATGTGGTACAGTTGAGTAGCTGAGAGTTTGACGGTGGTGTAGGTGGCGCGATAGGGGGAAGGGAGTTAGGTATTGGGGGAATTGGGGGTGATTTAGTGCTCGTATCCGTCGAAAGAGCTTGGTTTTCTTGTGATAAATCCATTGAATCAGTCATTGTATATGCGTGTTGTGTTTTTTTGCAGACATCAATTGTTTTCACTGAAACCAATAATTTTACTAAACCTAATCTTATTCAATTTATGCTATTTTTATCAGTTAGCAACATTCATAACGCTTGACTAGGGAGTCGACGACTCAACACCTGTACGTGGTGTCCCTTACGAACCTCCAGCTCTCTATTGAGAGTCTGCAGAGCTGAGATCGAGTCACAAACCTTATTAGCTTTGAGCTGAGTTCACCTCCTCCCCTTAAAGATACGCTACGGTTAACCAAAGACAAAATGATGACGACAATGACGCTAATTAGAAGGAGGGATAATGTGGTACAAAACGCTACAACGGCGGTAAGAGAGACCCTCGTCATAATTTAACATCTGCTGCCCATCAGAGCGACGAATAAAAAGTCTACGAAAGCTAAGTCCGAGACCCTTCTATCCCCTAAAGCGGTAGATTTCAAGTCATCAACAGATTTGTCCTCGCCGATTATACAACCCGTTATACTAGCCAGGGTGGCTCTTCAAGATGATTGAGTTACTTGATCATCCCAGGTCTGTTACAACTATTGAGAGCTATGCTAGGCTATTCCACAGCAAATACTTATTTTCAAAACTTTTCTTATACCCTATCACGACTTTCGACCTATCCTGAGGCATGAATTGAGAGAGGAGTTAGGGAGAGGCTAGGAAGGGGAAGAGAGGACTTCTTATGTATATACAAGTCTGCTACGTCCAGCTGGACAGCCTCTCCGTACGCTTCAGAAGGGTAGCTTTCTCTTCGGGTTTAGTCCTGATGTCAGCACAAGGGGAGCATCGCACCCAGTGTTTTTTAGTAGATTTTCCCCGGCAGCAACATACCCGAAAATGGCCTTCGTTTAGTTGACTGGAGATGAGAGATGATGAAGGGCTAAGGTCTCCTTTTTATTTTGTTATCAAATGAAGACTTGTAGGGATATTACTGCTGGACAGAAGCTGTAGATGTGGCATAGGAAGGTGTATACTGACCGAGGTATAGGTATGTCTGGCCTGTAGGCAGAAAGAACCTAAATGTGTTAAATATTTTAGAATTCGAATAGCATATTAAAAATTCCTATAGAACGATCTCAACATTTGCAAGTATAACTCTTCAGTTGTCCGTATCTATAGTTACTATCGACTGCTTTAGCAATCTTAATACCCCACCTTCCAAATTTATTAATCACGTGTTTACCAATATTATATTTTTTTGTTTTCTGCATACTTCGTGAGCCGGTTACATCCGATTACTCGATGCTAGTTTCAAATTCCAAGTGATTTCTAAGTAAATATAGATCCTGAAACATATTAATAATTGAGAACAAATATTTTATATATTTCCCTTATTATGAAAATTTTATGACGCCGGCGTTTTCAAATGATTTTTTGTTATCGAGAACGATCTATTATAAAGAGAATAGTCGAAAGTAGATGATTAAAATCTCCTATTCAAATCATGGCCGGTAGTATTTGCAAATAAAATTAAATCGTATTATGTGCTCGCTATTTTTAAATTACAGTTTTTTTTCAAAAAAAAGAAGTTGTTCCCCGGTATTAGCCCTTAGACTTGGGGGGATCTAGTAGGGAGACAGAGTCAAAATCCATGACCAGCTGCCTATATACAAATCATCGAATTATGCTTACTGCGGCATGAACTCAATACAATACTCTTATCATATATAACCATCTTTTACAATCAACTACCTTCAAATCCTCTAGGCCATATAATATAGACGAAGACACATAGCTTCAGTCTTTCAGAGGACAAAGCTGGACGAGTTGTTGATTGTGTGATTTAAGCTTCAGAAATTAACCGATATAACTGTCGATAAAAGTTCGGTGAGAGTCTGGTTCCCAGAAGAATAGTTTGATCTAATGTTGTAATTAAGGCAATCTGACAGTCATCAATAATCTTTCAGACTCAATATTTCAACCTATACTTTTCTATCAAGAGCAAGTCGTCTGCCAATATTCCCGAAGCAAATGCAGCTGCAAAACAGGACACTTAATATCCATATAGCATCTTCGAAATTTTCTTTACCCACAAAATCTAGACCTACTGCATTCTTCCCTCGGTCATCAGGGACTAAAGCAGCATAATATGTTTTTATTGGGCTTTGCAGTGTAGGATATGCCGCCATCTTAGATTTTAAAATAAGAAGTAGAGTCGTTCCTGACGCACCAATCGCTGATGACAAAAAGAAGCCGGATATTGAGCGGTCGATGAGATACCAGAGAACCGGGTTAACAAGAGAGAGGGCTAATGATGCTTGAAACGTTGAAGACCAAGGTAATTTACGCTGAATTATTGGATTAGTAGGGAGTTTGTATACGGCAATTATTTCTTGGAGGTGGGGGGAGTGTAAACAAACAAGAGCAAAAGAAACTCCCACAAACGCCCCTACGCTCCGAATCACAGGAGTCCATCCGTGACGTAGTATGTTGTTCTCCTCCATTTTTGAGTTTTCATTAATGTTGCATTTGGATCCTTTTGGCGAGTTCCGCATGAGAGAGTTATCCAAAGAGAAAGAAGCATCTACACGCGGCAATAGAGTACCAATTGCTACTCCAGAAATACCCCAAAGAAACAAATAAATTCGACTTATATTTTTTTGGGTATGGTTTGTCACGTCATAGAGGAATAACTGTGGTTTATCTTGTAAATTTTGAATGAGAAAACCATAGCACATTCCTGTGATGAATAGTAAAATAGCTCTAATCGTAAGGTCGATTACTCGTTTCTTCTTCGGTGGATGAGCTATACTTCTTAGCTTAATTTTAACAGTATGGAATGAAGAGTTCTTGCGAGATATAGCTATAACATTCCCTACAGGAGCAGAAACAGGTTCTTGCTCTGATTCATAAACTGCGGGAGAGAAGATCCCCTTTAGAGTAGAAGATGTTAAATTAAGAGCAGACTGTGTACGAGACGGTGATTCATTCAGAAGGCCTGAAGTGAGTAACGGCGGTGGAGGCTGATTTGAATCAAGTCTGCGGGGCATTGGGCGAAAGACTTTAGAGGATGATAATTCCTCCATTATACTGTACTGTAGCAATGCCCAAGTCGTCCTAGATTCTCTTTTGCTCTTTCTCTACGTACTAGTCTATATTACCAAGCCAATATAGTACTGTTCTCACTCTCTTTTGATATTTTCGATAGTCAACAAAAGTGAAAATTTTTAGGAGCTTGGGACTCTTTACGTTAACGTATTACTCTTAATACTAATACTGCTGTTTAAGATGAGCAAGCCCGAGTGAAAGAATGAAAATATCCTTACATATAAACTTGGTAAGTTAAACCATGATAGCGATTAGCGCGATAGCTAGTCATCATTTTCTCATTAATTTCACGTGCTTCTGGTGATTAAACATTATAGTCTGAATAGAGTCAGTCCGATCCGCTCCGTTTTTCTCCAGGGTAAGGTGCGGCAATTGACAATCGAAAATACCGGGTTGTTGTAGTAACAGTAGAAGTCAACAACAGTGCTCGTTGATGGCTAGAACAAAATTTCCAAAGCCAGTCGACATATTAAAGAAAGTTATCTATATATTGTATTGAATCATACCGATTGCAATAGCCGTAAATTTCTGTAGATATCTGTAGAGAACTGCGTACAAATATTTATAAAGTCTTATATTAATGATAAACATAATCATCCTCCAAGCCCTAGCATTCGTCCCTCCAACATAATTAACTTTTTGATCAATCCCGACGACAATAAATGCTGGATTAAATTTGCTACTTGTTTTGAAATAAGTAACTATACAATGAAAGTATTGTACTAGATGTATTTAAGTCCAAGTTAAGTAGCTACAAATCTTAAGAGAAGTCTTATATTTGGATACTTGATCTACGTAGCTAGTATATAATCGATAATTATTGAATCACTTTAACTCTAAATAATAGATAACTCAAACTGAGCTTTTTAAATATAAGGGAAAAGAATTTCAAACCTATGCAAAGACTAATCACTCAAAAGATAGGAGTTTCGGCTAGATTACTAAATATATCATGCGACTAAAATACCCAGATCTGAAAAAGCAAGAAAATCTATATGAAAATTTTTTCATAATTTTAAACAACAATTGATGTTTTAGTAGAGGTACTCAATGTGAAATGCAATCTACAAAGAAATCCAAACGGAAACTATCAACTCAAGACGTTACTAGAGCAAAATGACTACAATTTCTTGACTCAACATTTCAATCAGGTGGACTTGCAAGATGAAACTACTCTAGCATCATCCTTGCCAAGGTAGCATGCCTTCGATGAGCTTAAAAATTACAGTCAAAAGAGTGCGAAAGACTATACCAGAGTGTTGGCCTAATCAAATATATGTAATTTTCAAGAGATACCGGACCGCTAAGGTATGCATGGACTCACAGATCCCTGCGCACAAATGACTTGCTCAATACAGGAAAAGGAGTACAATTCCCGTGCAGATAAATTTACCCTATCGTAATACCGGTGTGAACCGATATAGTAAAGTATGATAATCTATAGATGTTACCATCATTTCAAAACCAAGTTGAAGCAATTAATTAAATATATAAAAAGGTGTATGAAAGTTAAGGAATGATCAATTATTCTCATCGATAATCTTTGGCAGCGTAGAAGTGAGCTTGTATTCAGTAAAATGAGTAATTATCTGGATCTTTTACAAATTCTCGGTTTCTGTATTACAGGTGTAACAGTACCCTGAATTTCATCGTTTTGATCCCCCTGACACGTGCAGGACGTTTGGAAAAATTGATAATGATCTACAATATTCCAATGGGTACAATTCAAGATCTTTTTTCGGATACATATTCTTTTAACGGCTGATATCTACACTTGAAGTTCATAGAAATGAGGCGCGCCTAATTATCTCATTCCTCGTTCAATTTGGCCGAGTTCTATTACACAAATTGTTAGTTTTTGATATGGCGAATGAAATTTGATTGTTGCACGGTGTTCGAATGAAGGTTTTAATTTTTAAATTTATGTTTCATGTTGCATCTCTTAGTTAAATTTTGAGAGGTCATACATATTCTGTACCTATTTTTCCTGGCAAAAATCGTAGTCCCAAATTCCTTCACATGGATTGCAGCAGCTGGTACATTATGGATTGCAGAGGGAGTTAATTCTCAACTTATACATTCTAAAGAAATAAAGAAGGATCGAGAATATTTCTGCGGATCATATTAAAGATATCCATTCGGTCTCTTTTCTGTCCATAGATGAGGTATTATCAAGATAGTCGAACACGAATCCAGAAGAATTATGACACCGAATCACGCTTTTTGTGCTAGTCAATTGACATTGCGAGGGTTTTTTCTTCGGGCCTCCAAGTTGTGAAAAAGTACCGTCTGATATTTTTTTTTCTCAATTTTAGGAGATACTTACACCTTCCAATTGTCATCTTCTTTAAGTAGAAAGCCTGTCTTTAGAGAATAATCTGTCTCGAATTATGAATTAAATGGCCCATTATCCAATTCTTTCGATTCTGTTTAATTTCCTGGCAGTGATAATCTAAAAGAAGTTCAGCCAAGTCGAAATAGACGTGCGCATTTTAACTCACCTGAGATCGAGTCCTTTGTCCCCTTACAGGTAGATTCATTGCATGGCGCCTTCCTCTATAGCTTCCCATTTCTTTAAGTCGCATGATATTTGTCTGGACAATCTTTCGTGCCTCAGTTTCAATAGTCATACCAGATAGCTCCGCAGTCAGGGCTGTTATTGTTTTACTTGGGAGGGAACCGATCCGTGCTTGAGGAAAAATAAAATACTTTGCGAGGATACGAGTGGATTGAGTCTTTCCTAACCCATAAAAACTTTGAAGAGCTTTCTGTAACGTGTTAACATTAATAATTGTGAACATCAAAGATGATTAGTAACCTTCACTAGAGTATCTTCCCTAAAAGGAATTCCTAGAATCAACACCTAGAACTATTAGCATGTTTATGAGAACAAAAAACTTTCATGCAAAACTTACCATTGTGTCCTGCTATAATAGTGGTGTGAATCAGCAAATCGATTGCTAAAGCATGTCATGGAAATAACCCTCGACAGGGATCAAGTCACTAATAGATTCAATGTGGACTACCCTAGCTTACGTAAAGCATTATGTTGGAGCTAAGGACAGATTTACTTACCATACTAAAAGCCAAATTCAGTCTATCCTTTAGACATCTTCCTTTCTCATCCCAAAATGTTAGTTCATATGAGAAAAACTGTTTCTTTCTTCTTCTTCTGCACTTTAGCCTTGGCCCTGCTTGCTCAGACAGCACAGGCTATAAATGGCCCAAAGATAACGCACAAAGTTTACTTTGATGTTACTCACGATGATAAACCTCTGGGCCGGATTGTAATGGGCCTTTACGGAAAAACTGTTCCTAAAACGGCGGAGAACTTTCGAGTCCTGGCCACTGGTGAGAAAGGAGAGGGATATAGATACGAGGGCTCGACATTTCATCGTGTCATTCAAGATTTTATGATCCAGGGAGGAGACTTTACGAAAGGTGATGGCACCGGAGGCAAATCAAGTTAGTAAATAATCAATAACACTTCGAATAATTACTAAGTCTCAATAAGTCTATGGTGATAAGTTCCCCGACGAAAACTTCAAGTTGAAACATTCTAAAAAAGGTTTATTATCTATGGCAAACGCTGGGCCCGATACGAATGGTTCTCAGTTTTTTATTACTACATCTACTCCATCGTGTGTTTTATCCCTAATTCGATTTCGTAAATATGCTAACTTGAAAAGCCATTTGAATGGACTTCACGTCGTTTTCGGTGAAGTACTTGAAGGTTATGATGTAGTGGAGAAGATCCAAAGCGTCCCTAAAAGTTATGGTGATAAGCCTCTTAAGACTGTGAAAATCGCAAAGAGTGGAGAGCTCCCCATAACTGACGAAGGTACACACGCTGAGCTCTAAGCATCCACAAATCTTAATAACCACTTTTTTTGTGGAAATACTGATTCGTCTGGCATGAGCAGATGAACACGGTCAAGCTGAATTTCAACCAGGTTTACAAGAAAATCAGATTTCCCCTGATCCTACTGACCGCATTGGGGGCTCTGTAGTCGTAGTACCGGTATCCAATGATGTCAGAGATCAACAATTCACATTTCTACAAAAAGGATTATCTTTAGCATTCATCTTGGGCTGTATTGCAGTTTATATTCGTATGAGAGTCAAAGGAAAACGAACATACGGAAGGAAATAATGTTTTAATTTTTAGAATTTTATTACTGTCGGACAAGTTATATGATTGCCACTTAATCACTTTTCGAATACATTTTGATTATTCAATAGGCTGCTGTACATCATGTAGCAATTTTTATATCAGCAATAGTTTTCACTGGATTGTGCTATAATAATAATTTGTGCATGTATTATTAGTTAGCAAGGAGCCGTTGTCTTATTTACTGGTAAATGATTGATCTTCAGACCACCAAAGTATTTAGTTTAGTATTTGCCAGTTCGACAAACGGTCGGCATACAACATTTGTTTTTCCAATATTTTAGATCCCAGTTTTTGAAACTCCACAGTCAGTGGTGTGTTAACAATATAGGATGACAAAGAAAAGCCTTTGGCTAATTCGGCCTAAATTAGGGAGCCGGAGATTGTCTTAAGTCCCTATTTTCCGAAATCTTGGTATGAATTGGTCGATACCAGTATACAGTGAACTAGACATTGCAAAATGACCGTCTTTGCTCTATCATGAACTTTGATTTACTTGACTCAACCAGAAGCACGTAAACCGAAGTCATTGGATATAATATTCTAATTACTTTTTCTTTAATTGCTTCGTAATACTACGCACCACACTTCTAAGGTCCCGTTTTGAGACGTTTACTTTGGTGTATCTGTCTCTTACGATTTATTTATTTAGGGAACAATTAGTATTCACTAATCCTCTTCATAGTATTCACCCACCTCACAATTCAATGGATAATTTTCATTCGTAATCATCACTTATCACTCATCCACACCAATCAACTCGACTCAACACCACACAAACACTATAGATTGAACTTTATTTGAGTGCTCTATTCTTTAGCTTCCAGCATGTCTAGTATGTAAAACTACTAAAGCATATCCTTCAGCTAATGTATTTGTATTAAGAGCATTTTTAGCTTCGTTGAAGGAGAGATAGGCAATTTCAGCCTGTGCAATTAAGGCGTTCATTGTTTGAGATGAATATGAATTTTAGTAGTATCTTCGTCAGTGTTCGCGAAAAATAATTTGGCTGGTTAATCTAAAAAGCTGAGAAACCAAATAGTCTACCTTTTAAATAAATTAAGTGGGAAGTAATTACAGTGAGTTGAGTGAATTGAACAATAGTAAGTTGAATTTTTAGTGTTAAAGAAAGTGAATATAGATATATGGCATAACACATATTATATCACTTTGTTTGAACTTTAACCAATAGATTAAGGGGTGAGTGACGACTAACAGCTGCCTTTAGTTTTTGCATTAGCATGCGACCTAGGGCGTATGTAGGGCAATTTCGTCTTTTTCAAACTCTTTTTCTAATGTTTCTGGATTAAACTATGTCTTTTGTAATATGAAATGTTAGTAGGTTTGCCAAGCTTGAAATATGTAACATCAAGGGATTCAGATGTATGTATTTATCTTTATACCATGAGCCTCAAGTTTCGATTCTTGTTTGTGTCCAGACAATCAAAAATTTAACAAATTATTTATGTAGTTGGGTGAAGCTTTGTTTACTTTCTGTTTCTATAGCAATAAAGACAAATGCACAATTCACAATTTCTCATAGCAGCCATAAATCTTATTCAAAAAACAATTAATCCTTATTAAAATCTTTCTCACCCATAACCATCATGGAAGGGACAAATATCCAATCCAAAAACTATGGACAGGTTCAAGTTTATTTCACAACTTCCTCGAAAGATATTGAACTAGTTGAGGAAAAACGTCAGCTACTAGTTCCTTCTAGTAAGATAATCCTTAATCCCCGAAAAACCTAGAGCCTCGTTTTGATAATTTGCTACAGATGTTCAAAGATATGGCTTATCTATGATTCTTAACTCAGAGTCTATGCTTAATACAGACTCTCCAATTCCCTTTGATTTTCTCATAGATGGAAATTTTTTACGGACAAGTCTTGAAGAATATATTCTAGAGAATGGGTTATCTCCAGAGATAACTTTGAACTTGCAATATGTGCGAAGTTTGATTCCTCCCTCTTACAAGGCCAGTTTTCAGCATGATGATTGGGTCAGCTGTGTCGATATTTTATCAAGCAACTCAGCTGCTGGAAGCTGGGGAGCTAATAAAGGAGCCATAGGTCAGGACCTAATTTTATCTGCCTCATATGACGGCTTAATACGAATCTGGTCCAAGTCTGGGCAAGTTATTTCGACCTCGCCAGGATCAGACACAGGAGGACATACCTCAAGTATCAAGACCGCTATGTTCATGTCTCCAACACAGGTTGCATCTGGTGGACTCGATCGAACTCTCAAAATTTGGAAATATAAAGAAGCCGAAGATAAATTTTCTGGAGAGTTAAAGCCAAAATTTGACCTCGTTGGTCATACAGGTAGCATTGAATCAATCGACTCTTATGGACCATTGGGTCGACTCATATCGGGCTCAATGGATGGTACCGTAGGTGTTTGGTCTACGTCTAAAAATGATGCTCCTATAGCTCCTGAAATTGCACTCGCTGCTCGATCAATCACTAAGCGACGTAAAACTAACAATTCTTCGTCTTTACCTCGATATGGACCGCTTTCACTTCTCTCTTCAAATAAGGGACCTGTGTCCGCGGTGATTTTCAACCCCCTAGATCACACTGTGGCTTACTCAGCTTCCCAAGACCATACAGTTCGAACATTTGATCTTCCAACTTCTACTTTGGTTGATACTAGAACCACTTTAAACCCCCTTCTTTCTTTGGCCGCCCTACCAGGCATCAGCACACAATTATTAGCTGCTGGCACAAGCGCTCGGCATATCATTCTTTTAGATCCACGAGTCTCATCACAATCCACCCAGGTAATGACGCTTAGAGGACATTGCAATAAAGTTGTTTCTATTGCACCAGATCCTGAGAGCAACTTTGGACTCGTAAGTGGTAGCCACGATGGTACATGTAGAGTCTGGGACTTGAGGAGTAGTCGGATGGGAACTAAGGATGAGGGTGGCGGGAAAGTTGGTGAAGCAGTCTATGTTATCGAGAGAGAGGGTCACAAAGGAAAGAGGCCTGTAGGTGGTGAGGGGGTTAAGGTCTTCAGCGTCAAATGGGATAATGAAGTTGGAATGTTGAGTGGAGGGGAAGACAAAAGAGTCCAGATAAATCATGGCAAAGGTGTTACAAAACCTAATCTCTAAAATACTCAGCACCAGAGACCAGAGGAAAGATTTTTGGCTGAACATATGAGTTCCTTCTTTTAAAGTATCAGCTTTATTCTCTGAACTCAGAAGTTTTTTATTTTTCAAGCTAGATGTCTAATTCATAGGAGTTTAGGTCTATTAGAAAGATATAATTTGGAACGGGAATGCGGTTGGAGTTTTAAATGGAATCTAAGATACCCCCTTAACATAGTTAAGGACACTAAGTAAAATGCGAAATTTTAAACCTTAATTTTCATCATAATTTTATACACGTAGTAATCACCAATTGAGTCAACCCGATATTATGAGTCAGTCTATAGTTTTTGAGAACAATGCAAAGAGAGGCTCAAAGAGTAACTAGAGGAGTGTCGAAGCTAACAAGTTTACAATACTAGTAACATGGTATTAGAAACAGATATATTTTTCTAGGCATCTTTGCTAGTAAAGTAGTGAGAATATTTTCCCCATCTTTCGCATCATCATCATAATGCGAGTCTTTTCCCCTGCAGTCTTAAAACCCTAAAATCTTTATGGGCTCGGAAGCACAAGCTGTTTACTGAAACTATTATTTATTTCTTTGGATGATACTATAACGTCTTGTCAACAAGTATGTAATCAGATGGCCGACCACTGAAGACTCCAAAATTTGATTCAAATTCATATACTCATAGCTTTCTGACTCTGCAAAATATTTTCATCTTAGAAATTGTAAATTGATAAAGCTCGAGATCATTAAACTACTAAACCAAAGACCGCCATTACAATTATACTTATTGCAGACAGTGTTTTGCTTAAAATACACTTTTCCAACACTACTCTTTATCTAAAATATCCTAATAATCGATACAGAGCTTACCTCTTCTGGTAAAAAATTGTGATTTTAATTAGCTCGGAGTAATATAATAGGGGAGGACATATACTGAGCTTGATTGATTAACATCTACTAGGATATACAAGATGGCGAGGTAACAGATGCACTTACAAGCTCTATGGTAAAAAAAAATACGAATCCTTGCATTATCACTAAGTTATGCTGACTAAAAGTGTATTAGTCTGAGTAATTTCAGGTAATATAATGGATCCTGTGGCTAGAGCAAATATAAATAATAATCCTCTGAAATGATAATGGACTTGGTGAAGAGTTAAAGCCGAGGTATTTTCGTTTTTTTACTAGATAGATTCTTTCATACTAATGATTTAATATTCCATATAGCAAGTATTGGTGAGTCATATTCCAATATTGACATAGTTTTCCTTATTAAGTAAGTGTTGGTCTATATTTAGGAAAACATTAAATTCTGACCCCCTTTCCTTATTTGCACACGTCACTGTCCAAGATACGTCTTTCTGAAGGTACTCTACTAATCGAAACGGGAAGTCCAACGATCTGTACACAGATTCTCTTTTTATCTCATAATCACTCGCTACCCTTAGCATGAATTTACCGCCACTGTCACATTTGATTACAATCTTTACTTTGTCCGAGCGAAGCATAGAATCTGCACATTCGTGGCCATGTCCAAATATACGTACATCATTTATTGGAGTAATCACGATAAGATACATTGATTCAAGTGGAAATAACATGGTGATTTTTAAGTTAAGCATTTTTTTTTTTTTCAGTCAGGTCTATTGTAAGAACTGAGGCTTAAATCTAAACCCGATAGAGGTCGGTTTGTTTTATCGTCGGGCTATTCACGCTCCGATGTCAGCCAAATCAGGCATAGCGTATAGAGTAAGCCTCATGACGTAGCCTTATATATTATTGGTAGCATTAGATAGAAAAAACAGCAAGATTCTATTTGCACGAATTTTCTTGACTCCTGCAAATTCTAACCCTTGTAATAAGCCTGGACTCAGGACTGCCATTAATCCGAAAACTAACCGAATTCCCATAGATCAAATTCAAAATTTTACGTGCTCGTCGCTCACATCCCAAGTCTGCAGTAAATTCCGATTGCATAATATTCAAAACTTCAGGTTATATTGTATTTGTAGAAATTTTCAAATGTAATATGAGAAATGAATTTCGATCTTCTTGTTATTTGAATTATCACTGATACTATCCTAGCCATATAACGTTATATGGCTAGGATCAGAACCATATCAGCCATTTGAAGGCGAAATTAAGCGATTTAGGGGGGCAAGTTTAACGTCGTTCCTTGACCTTTGGAAGAAAGAAGGTTTTGCCAATACGCAGGAAAAAAAAAAGTGGTGACTCAAATAGAATAACTTACTTAACTGTAGCTACCGTTGAGCATTTTGGGTTGAAGTCGAAAAAATTATCAATTGATATCTTAGCTATCTTCTTTTAAAAACATAGAGCGATTTGATAAGGTAAGGGTGTAGATAGAGAGAGGTTAGAAAAATGTCATTTTGATATTGCGGACACGCATTTCTACGACCTAAACTTAATTGCTACTATTAATAATCTTCATGTGAGTAGATGAAGCTAAAGTTCAGGAGGTAAACTCTTTTATATCTTAGTAGTGCGTCATGGCCTGGAATGTTACTTTGTACATGGAAGCCCTAATTTCCACCAATCTTCGATCTAGATAAAGATAGCATCTTTATAAGTGGACTACAGGATCTTATTTTCACCATCATGTGTTTGTATAGGGGTAAGGGTTCTATACTCTGCAATGAGCCGTTGGAGTATTACTCGATCATCAGCAGAAATACGGACTACTTTGTTTTGAGATTCGTTGTTTGCAAAGTAATATTGGGCTGCCTAATCTACAGTACATCAAAAGAAGAACTGGAATATACGGAAGGTGGCTACGAATTGCGAGTGTTTTGAATTTGCTGCTATATCTTATAGTGATGATAATCATAAACGACAAGATGATCTCAAAGACTTCATCGTTTCAGTGGCTTATTTATTGGCCCTGACACTAAGCGGAGGTAAGATTTTCGATCAATCGAAAGTTCGGAGTTAGGGCTTGAGGCTCCAACGATTATGGATTCTTCAAGTCGACTAAGGAAACCCCTTTATTTCACTAAATTTGCTTAATTAGGAAAGAAAAATAATGGTCGATAGAAGAGGAGATATGTCCGTAGATAAAATTCATTAAAGCCGTGGGCTCATGACTTGAAGATACATTAAAATATGGGAGGAAATTTTCATGACTACTTCATTCGGCTGCTTACTTCGTTTATATTTATTTTACTACATGGTCACAAGTTGTATTTTTCTACTTATTTTTCAAGGGTTCAATATTGATTGCTTTGTTTTACCAAATGATGTTCCTTGTTGAGGATAACGCTGAGAAAGTTGCTTTTGCGTGGGCTTGACGCTTTGACAAATATTCTTCATCTCCCCACATCAATCAGATATTTGATGATTGTATACTTTTTCTTAGCTTGTGACTGTCAAATATGATTAAAGCAATATTACCTTGAAAAAGATTTAAGTTATTATGTTTTTATTTTTATCTAATTTTGATAGATGACACATATGATGATAGGTGGGCCCAATCTTTTATCACATATCTGAATCTACAAATTTCAAATTTTGCATCACAGTCAAAAAATATTCATGTATACCTATCTGTCTGACTTAGCTAAGAGAGACCTGACTGTCACAAAGAATCTTTTCTAGGTAATATTTTTTTGCTGTTACCACTGTATTTTGCTTGTTTCTGATACCTTTGTATTCTGTAGTAGAGAATTTCTTTCTCGTCTGTACTATTATTCATGATATTTATCCACTCCTCTCTTTCTTTAGTAACCCTATATTACACGCATTTCTTCTCTCATGATGTGTGTATATTAAGATTCATTTATAGAGAAGGCCCGTGTGATTAAATATCAAATTTCCTTTCACGGAGTTTTGTTCTTATAAATTGTTTTCATTTTTCTTTGGAATGTTGTCGCAAAAAGGAAGTCGGTACTCATTCAAGGTAGTTTATTATTGTTAAATCATTGATTATGTATCACCCATTGGTTTTTCATCTACTGGACATAGGCATTTGACGGCTGAGTTACACCTCCATAAGGCTCAGGCCCGCCGTATTTCGGGGGGGCATTAGGCGGTGGCGCATACGTTTGTGATTGATTATAATAGCCTTGTTGATTTGTATCATTGGCAGGGGTGTATGTGCTTGTTTGGCGACGTCTCGATCGGCGTCGGCGAAGGGCTAAACAGATACTTTGTGACATTGTCAGACGATCTGCTTGCTAAGAGAGCTGAAGACTCGGAATCAAATATCTTACAGAACCGTGATGATAGCAATAATGCCCAGTAATACCATTAAGCCTGCGAGAATCCAACGCCCAAAGCGGCTCCAAATGGAACGATTGCAGGAACTGTAATATCCATAGCGGCCAAATCGCACACTTCAGTCATTTCACCAAGTTAGTACATAGATCGTTTCTAACTTTTTTGGTTGATCACGAACCAGTATCCATAGGCTCTACGATTGAGAGTATTCCCAGCCATTTGAGGAGGTTGAGCTGATAAAACTTCCATTTTAATTCAATTAAGCAGTACTCCTGTAGGTTGGTTGGTATATGGATACACCAGCTATTATTAACTTTGAAAGAACTTCGTAAAGCAAGCAACATATAGCATTGGAAAGAGCTCTCTAATATAGACATCACCTGATCTATGATGTCCCAATATATATTCAGTTTTAGACAAGGACAAGCACCACATGTCAACAGCGATTTGCTTACAAACAAATACTTGTGATGCTCTGTTATCTTTTGATATGATGTCTGCTAATAGTTGTTTCTTGCCAAGATAAATCCAATAATCTTCTGAAACTCTAGGCGCAGTCGGTCAAAAATTACAACTAATTATCTACTTTTTTGCTCCTGTGAATTTCTAGATTTATTTCAACCTTCAATAATTATTTGATTTGAGTTAAAAATGCCAAGGCATAGAATAAAGCTTATTTGATTGTATGTCTGATTCTTAGTCATCAGGTCGCTAGTTTGAGGGTACGCGAAACCCGAAGTCAGCTACAATCTTTCCTTTCATTAAACTTGACTATCTCTGACTCGATCTAAGTGGAAATAGAATATTAACTGACAGTAAAGACAGACATCGGACGGTCAGAAAGAAAAAATATTAAGCTCTAGTCAGTATCCCTCCCGACGTTTTCACTACTCTACCCAAATTCGCTAGCAAAGCACACCAACGCAATGTTTCTTACAAGCTTGATTAAAAGAAAATTAATCGATCGTCTCACCTAATGTTGCTTAATTTATTTAATACTATTATCGATAGTTGATGGGTATAGAGATCGATTTCTAAATTTTCATCTTTTCGTACAAATTCAACGAAATACAATATCAAAAAATTTCAAAATTGGCACTGAAGGCAAATGTCTGTATGAATTAAGTTGTAGAGACAGCTTGATAATCGAGCGATACTTCTATGTCCAATATACAACACATATCTCTTGCCGGGAGTCGGTATTTAGCCTACTGGTTTTTGGTAGCTAGCCCCACACCCCTTCCTTGTCATAGGGGTTTAAGCCAATCAACCATATTCCGCAATACTCATTGACATTCATTCTATCCTATGAGGACCACTTTTAGATCCCAGTCGCAGTCAGACAATCCTAGTCAGACCTCACCAAGAGCCCAGATGCATTTAATTATGACTTATCGTCCTTATCTAAATTTCTGATTGACCGAGATCCGAGATCTGTCTCGCGAGACTACAGAGATATATGAATAAAATTACATCTGATGAATTCACAGGCCACTACAAAGACTCTGCTTATTAGATTAAGCAAAACAAGTGGACGAGAGTGTGTGAAAATTAACAAAAGTTACCTGTTCTAGATACCCATCTAGGAAGTATACTATACTCAGTTTACGCCAATCATCAACTACGTCATAATTTATGCCATTGTCATGTGAATTATCTGTAACAATAAGCGGCAAGAATTGTGGAATAAAACGAACACTCGCTACATTTCAGACTATAGATAAAGATACAGAATTATTCAATAAGGAATAAGTCCGTGAAATTTTGCCAGTAATACTGCATATGCTACAACTGCGTTTTATTTCAAACAAGTCTTGATTTGATTCCTGAGCTTGTTGCGATTGCCCTATATTTACCAACGCAGAAGAGTTACAATGCGATAATCCTGAAAATCTGCTACGACTTGGAGCTATTGCTGAATTGTGAATCACCAAGTTTTAATATGCAGTTTCTAAAATTGAACACCAAAATAGCCATGACTGATGAGGTAAAAGAATGCTGTACTATCTTTGGATCCTGTCTATCACGTTTACTAAAAGCAGAGTTGTTATGATTACACCAGGTTGCTCAAGTTCAAGTTAACTTAACCACTAGTATCGATCAAAATCATCAACGGGTAAAACTACTGATGTGTTATGCAGGATTCTTCTGAAGTGGTGACTGCAGGGTTTGCCTATTTTTATAATGAATATTTTGGTGCATGGTTCATTTCGAGGAGCCGGAGATTTAAGTTACTGTTTTCTGGTGAGAAACATAACAGAATGAGATATAATTTTTATCAAGTTTTTCCATTAGGTGTAGCTAAGCTCGACAAGATTATGCGTCCGCTGAAAGTCATTTGCCTAGCCAAGCGTGCGCTTTTGAGGATTAAATTCCCACTCAAGGAGCAAGCAAACTTTTAAAATATCACCAATAGATATTTGAAGTTATTTCTTGAGTGCTACATGTGCTCTTTGTATTCTTGATGTTGAAGTTGTTAAATTTATAGCGATAAACTAAAGTATCTTAATTTATTATCTGGGAATCAGTCCTGGTCGTTTGACCACGATATAGGTAAAAGAGGA